>APFE031619068.1:0-99808 GCA_000404065.3 Pinus taeda | reverse complement strand
TAGTGTTGATTGGAAAAATGTTTGGGTTCAATAACACCCAGTCGAGCATTAAGCTTCCAATAATGCTAGATTTTAACCTGGAGCACTTTTTTGATTTGGAGGAGATGCCCCTCATATTTGTGACACATCTTCAGTTGTGAATTGGACTATTACTAACTTTCATTTCCTTTGAATGTTACCTGATGACTTGGGGAACCTCAACTCTTTAATAATGTTAAGGAAGGAAAGAAAGTACATTATGCTAAGTTCTCTTATGCTTTTCAAGTTTTTCTTGGATATCTACAACGTTTCGGGTAGGAAAGTATATTCTATTAATGAAAATTTGTCTTGATAGAAAGGCCCAATTTCAAATTCTAATGCTTTCAAAAAACATTGTATAACTGTAATATTTCTAAAAGGAAAGCATATTTTTTCAATTTAAGTATCATGATCCCATATTCCAAATTATTTTTCAGTAACCCATTAGGCTTTGTAGCTTTGAATAAATCCATGTCTTTTGATAAGATCCTCTTCCAAATTAAAATGCACTTTCCTTTTGGAAATAACCACATACAGTGTCTTGAATTTGTTATTGAGAAAATAGAGGTTGTGAAACAAGCCTATGCCATACAAGGACTTGATTCATTCATTATGTATCAATTATGGCTCTAGATGTAACAATGTCTTGATTTTGTTGCTTGAAAATAGAGGTTATGCTTTACTATTTCACAGAATTTCTTACAATATTTCCATAAGTATTGATTTCTAATCTTAGTCACTGAGGGATGATTGTAATGAAAAAGGTAATATTCCATGGTTTGAAGTTCCCTCTTACTAAATATTTAAATATATCACCACAATTTAACTGTTAGTTAAAGGAATTGTATTTGATTTGTAAACAATTCATTGCTTGATTTATAGATTTTGATTTTTTCCCTTTTTTATTTTTTTCTCAGATTTGGTATGAGATATCTTCCAATATTTGGGTTCCCTAGTTTCCCCACCATAGCTACGAGGTTCAAATGCTATCATTAAATATTCTCGGAACGTTACAACTTTTCCAGTAAATGTGCTTTGAAACATTGTTTTTGCTTTTCCATGGTGTTAATGCAAATAAGCACTGCAAATAGTGCCATTATTTAGATTAAGTGCCGAAATCTAGGTGGTCTTGTAATGATGGAGTGATTGTTTTCTAGCTACTAAGGCCATATGAATTTTTATCTCTTATGTTGTCCTGAGATATTCAAATTCATAATAAGAATTGAGGTCTCGTTTCCACTGTAGATTGCAGTCAGTTTCTTGAACATAATATATAGTAGATTATATTTTACTAATTAACTGTGGATGTGATCCCTCGCAGGAAAGGAAATTCAAAGTGACTTTGATTTCACATTGATTTGTCAAAACATCCACACAGGAAAGGAAGTTCAAAGTGACGCTGATTTCACACTTATTTTTCAAAATGGAGGCAAGAGAAAAGGAAACTTTGTATTCAACAATGCTCTTAATTTCATATGTACATGCACAGACATATTAGTAGAAAATATTGAAGGGTTGCCTAAGTAATATTTTCCATTCCACTACATTCTATACAGCTTGTAAATAAATAACTCGGAACAATTCATTACACTACTTGTTATTGTTTATTAATCAATGGTTAATATTTTGATATTGAACTGGCTAAGATTTTTCTTCCTTCTGTGAAATTGTATGTTCTATAATGCTTCTTTTCCATTCACTATGTATAGCATATAAAGTGTGTCTAATGGAGTAGGAAGATTGGAAAGTCTTGTGATCCATGAACTATGTTACAAGGCAAAAACCCAACGGGGCAGGGTAGGTGCATCCCCACAAAGGGGTCACAACTACCAAAGTTGGTATTGGTTAGTGCCTTGAGCTAGAAAATTTCCTTTACCCTTGTATTAACAATGAATCTGGAGAGGATTCTAATATTATCTTTATAAGATTTATATCAGTTAAGATTGATGAATAAAATTCATGAGACGTGAGCTAGGATGTCCTTACAAGGTGGTTGTTGATTATTGGAAGCTATGATGGCCATTATGTCAAGCCAGGTGGTCGTACTCCCTTGATCGTGAGCACAATTGTGATCAAGATGGAAGACTTCATAGTCTAGATTGATTGTTTAGCAGTGATAATTAATGGGCTCATTCACAAAAGCTTCTATTTCACTAATCCTTTTTATAGAGTTGTCAGATTCAATTTCCAAAGGTTTTCATTACACTATAGAGTTGAGTTCTGAGAGAGTTGTGATTCACAGTGTTAAGTATAGCAGCTATGACACTTGAATGAAGACAAGCATAGTAGATTTATCAAACTCTATTATAAGCTTACCTGCATATTATAAGGGACTTTGTTGGCTTTTTTATAATTCTATAAACAAGTTCCATGTCGTGGAATGTAAAAACAAAAACAGTGATATTGCCACCATGTGGCTCTTGTCATATATGGTTTTATACTTTTTCAAAAAATTCTCTAAGAGTTCACAATGCTAAGATTCACTAGGACCTTACAATGTTTTATTATTTAGTGAAAGACTCACCAATATCTTACAAGATTTTATAATTGAGTAAAATATTCGCCATGCTAAGTGAGAGATACGCCAAAAAATTATATATACATATTATATTATTGATAAAATCGCCTTCCATTTTTCCTATATACCATGGATATTCGCCCATTTATTAAACATATAAATTTAGGGGGGGTTCTTAAAATTTTCCCTATCTATCTTGGCCCCAATTGTGGCCTTGGGCTCTTTCCCTCTGTCTGCAGCATCTCTGCTCTCGGTTAAAACCCCTGCCTGTGCAGTCCCCTGTTCTAAGGTTGATGTTGGTTCTTGTGGAATAGCATCAATCCCAACATTTAACTCCTCTGTGGTCTCCAGGGTCAGACAGGTTGATGGTGGTTCATGTGTAACACCACCTTCCATGTCCAGCAGTTCTTGAACAAATGGTGATGGCATTGTTTCTTCTAGCACAGCATTGATACAGATGGACTCTTGCATAATCACATCAATTCCATCCATTATACCCATAGCCTCTTCTTCTATTGGCCCCACAGTTCTTTCAACTTCGGGCCCCTCTCGTTCTGGTTCGTCTTCCTCCATTGGTTCTATGGTCGAGGGTGGATCTAGTGGGACAACCCCGACCGCAATATTAACGAATTCCTCCACCTCAGCCTAATGTGACCCCTCTTCGCTTATTATAGTGTTTCTAATTTGCTCCACTGGCTCCATGGTCGAGGCTGGTTCTTGAGGGACAGCCTCGGTTGTGGTGTTGGTGGCCCTTTCATGCATGACTAACAGCCGGACTAGACCATGGTTGGTAATGACTGATGCCACTTGTCGCGAATGCCAAGCAGAGTACGCCATCAGTTGGAGACTCCTTAACAGGAAGAAAGGCATATTCAATGAGAAGCCTTCCGCCTGTGGGAACCGAAAGGTGAGCCAATATTATGAAATGGTATTTAATCATGGTGGTATACCTCCCCTCACAACTTATGTATCTCATTACAAAACCTGCTACCTCACCCCATGGGTGTGGTAATTAATTTCAGTCGTACCCCCAGCCTTTCTGAACAACATTTTCTTTGGCCTGCACGAACGCTTCGGGGAACTCAGGAAGGGCAGTTCTTCGTGAAAACCATTTATGCCCCTACTGGGGTAGCCTGCTAACCTCTGCAATGGTTTCTTCTATAATAGGGATTTCTATTCCTCAGACCCGAGAGCTCCCTTCCTCTAAATTGAGTGCAAATTCAATCGCAATTGCCTCGTTAAACCCTTGCAATCAGTCGAAATAGACGTTCCACCCGCCATTTTCAAAAACCTGCCATACTTCCAGATTGTTTCTGGCCATTGTCTTGCCCTCTGGCTCATGGCGCACAACTAATCCACCCATCGCTGTAAGAACTCGATCAACACAATGGATATAGTCGGCTAGCAGGGGGAGAGTAACAGCAACCCAACTGATGATGACAATATTGTTAGCATGGTGACCACGGGGTAAAAGAATGATAATAATGGCTGGTACACCTCAAAAAACAAAGCAAATAATGGTAGGTGTGGCAGTACAGGTGAATGATTATGGTAATTGAATACAACATACTGGGGAAATGACCGGTAAATTTCTTGGCATGCGATTTCAAATCCCAATGCATAGGAATCATGATTACAAAATCGCACAATTTTTGGTTTCCGTTCTCATTAGATTTGGTAATGATTTGATATGATTACGATTTTAGGTACGTCATATTTTCTTTATGGCGGGACCCCCCCCCCAACTTAAATGAGACCATCTGCGACACGTACTAGTCTCTTCTTTGGAATATTTTAATTAAATCCATAAGAGTCAATGAAGGCGTACCTGGCGGTGGAGTAATAGCAAAAATAATCGGCGGAGTAATGGCAATGGCGGAGTAACAGCGCTGATGGAGTAACAGCACTGACGAAGTAATAGCACCGATGGAGTAACAGCAATGGCCAAGTAACATCAATGGCAGAGTAAAAGGACCAGCGAAGTAACAGCACCGATAGAGTAACAGTAACAGTGGAGTAACAGCATCAGCAGAGTAATAGAAATAGTGGAGTAATAGCACCGGCGAAGTAACAGCAATGGCGGAGTAACAGCAACAGTGGAGTAACCGCAACAGCAGAGTAATAACACCGACGGAGTAACAGCAACAGTGGAGTAACAACATCGGCGAAGTAACAACATTGATGGAATAATAACAATGGCAGATTAACAGCACTGGCGGAGTAACAACAACGACTGTCACTTGAAAAATTTCTCAATTTCTCCTTGTCATAATTCAATTCTTATTCCTGCAAAAAGACAAACAAGTAGTAACAGCATATATTTATTATTATTATTATTATTATATTACTATTATTATTGTTTTTTTTTCAACAGAAGGTAGAGGGAGCATTCTCTGCACCAACAACCATCAAACCAGAAGTATCAGAAAGATGTTTGATGAAAGCATCTTTAGAATTTGGATGGTGGTATAACTTCAAACGGTGTCTGTTCACTAGGAAGGAAGTATGATTTTCATCTACTGTAACCAATTTGACTGTGCCATTGGTGATACAGCTTCCACTTCACAGGGTCCCATCCAACAAGTGCAAATCTTTCCTTTAAAATATTTGAACTAGGAGTCATACAACAATACCCAGTCCCCTGTATGAAACACCTTATTCTTGATAAATTTATCTTGCCATTTCGTTCTCTGTTGTCAGATAGCAATGGTTCTCTGGATAGCTACTGAACGAATCTCGTCTAACTCATTGAGTTATTCCAGTTGGTGTTTTTGGGCCTCTGATAAGTCTAATCCCACTTCAAAAGCTGTTCTAAGTGTACTAATCTCGAATTCAACCGGAAACAAGGGGGATTTCCCGTAGACTAGCTCAAATGGTGAAAACCTGGTTGTATTCTGCCATGTCATCCTATACGCCCAAAGAGCTTCTAGAATTTTCTGTGACCAATCCCAACGATGACTTGCTACAGTTTTTGTCAATATATTTCCCAGTGCCTTGTTTGTGCTTTTTACCTATCCATTCGCTTGGGGATGGTAAGGATTTGTCACCCTGTGTTTAACCCCATATTTCTGCATAAGCCTCTATATCATGTGGTATGTGAACTTTGCTCCTCCATCTGAAACAATTTCTCTTGGGGTACCATATCGGGCAAAAATCTCTTCAAATAGAAAATCTGCCACCACCTGTTCTATTGCTTTCACAACCGCTCTGGCTTCCACCCACTTAGTCACATAATCAGTACAGACTAGGATGTGAACCTTCTGATGGGAAGGTGGGTTGATGGGTCCAACAAAACCAATGGCCCACTTCTCAAAAGGTTCAAGGACTATATGGGGATGTAATGGCATTTCATCCGATTTCCCAGGTTGTCCCATCTGTTGACAATTGTCACATCTTCGGACATAATCTCTAGCATCACGAAAGATAGAAGGCCAGTAGTATCCCATTTTCAGCACCTTGTGGCCTATTCTTTTAACTGAAAAATGTCCTCCACAAGGTCCACTATGGGCGGCCTTCAATATCTCATAGATATCATCATCTGATACACAATGCCGAATCTATTGATCAACCCCTATACGAAAGAGGTATCCTGCCATCCACGAATATTGGGTACTATGATGAATAATTTTTCGTTGGTCCTTATATGAAAAATGACGAGGTACCTTCCCTGTAACAAGATCGTTAATAATATCTGCATACCATAGAGTGTTAGCAGAAATTGCAAAAAGATATTCATCTGGAAAGTTATCTTCGATATGTGTACCTTCGGCATTATTTTCTAATCTAGACAAAAAATCAGCAACCACATTGTCCTTCCCTGGTTTATCTAATGGTATTATCAAATTCTTGAAGTAGCAAAAGCCATCTTGTAATACGACCAGGAGTAATGGGTTTATTCATCAGATATTTGATGGCTGCATGAACCATGTGTATAAAGGTGGGGTAACCATTGATATAGTGTCGAAACTTGTTGATGGCATAGATGACAGCAAGGAATTCTTTTACAGTCACTATGTAGTTTAACTCAGCAGGAGCCAAGTTCTTACTAACATAGTAAACTGCATATGGTACCTTATCCACTTGTTGCCCCAACTGCTGTCTGGGAAGCATTAGCATGAATATGGAATGGTAATGCCCAGTCTGGTCTTCTAAGGATCAGAGCACTACAGACCAGTTCCTTGATCTTCACAAAGGTTGCATCACAGTCATCTATCCACACAAAGTTTGCATATTTTGTCAGTAATTGAAAAATCGGATGTGTTGTTTTAGCAAAATTTTCTATAAAACGCATGTAATAACCAACACAACCGATAAAGCTATGTACTTGAGTGGGTGTTCTGGGTATTGGAAAATGTTGTATTACCTTTATCTTGGCTGGGTCCATCTGGATTCCTGCAGCTGAAAGCAAATGTCCCATGACTATTTCTTCATTCATCATCATATGGCATTTTTCTGTACTTAAAGAGACATGCACCTACTTGCATATTTCGAGAACCTTTTATAGCTTCCCCAATGCTTCTTCGAATGAATCTCCATATGTCGTGAAATTGTCCATATAAATTTCAACACTATCATCCATCAGATCAAAGAAAATCCCCAAAATTTCCATTTGGAATGTTACAAGTTCATTACAGAGACCCAATGGGAAGACTCTATATGCGAATGTTCCCCAAGGGCATGTAAATGTGGTCTTATCCTGATCTTCAGGAGCTATATGGATCTGGTTGTACCCACTAAATCCGTCCAGGAAGGAGAAAAACTTCTTCCCAGCTACTGTATCCAAGACCTGGTCAATGAATGGTAACAGAAAATGGTCTTTCTGATTTGCCTTATTTAATTCTCTGTAGTCCACGCATATTCGCCATTTACCATTTTTCTTAGGGACCATTACCAATGGAGAAACCCATTGGTTATCTGAAATGGGGTAGATAAAGCCCACGTCCAGCAGCTTTTGGAGCTCTTCCTTAACAATGTTTTTTAGAGCAGGGTTAATTCTTCTCTAGGGTTACCTCACAGGAAGACACTCCCCCTTGATGTATATGTGATGGGGGCATAGATTAGCAGGAATTACCTTCATATCTGAGTAGTCCCAAGCAAAGTCTTCTTTGTGTTTCTGAAGAACATCCAAGAGTTGTTTTTTCTAGGAATCCAATCGATTTGTATTGATATTCAGAGCTTTTCCTGGTTCTATTTCCACGGAAATACTATCATGGGGCACAGCTATAGGTAGCTCGTTGAATCCATCTGCTATTCCAATACTATCCTGAGTCTCACAGCTCAAGACAAACTCCAGGATTTGCTGATTCAAAACTGAAATAGAACAAGGATCACTGATAAAGGTAGTAATTGTGTCATCTTCTGTTTTGGCTTTCAACTGGAGGGCATGTCCAATAGTGAGAACTGGTATTAACTCCTCATTTTCTGATTTGGACTCTTTCTTGTATAAATATTTCTTGTGGCCTGTTGATTTTGTTGATGGGTAAGGTTCTGCGGGAGGATATAACAGTAGATTCTTAGTGTTTTTCCCATTCGAAATGATCATATGTCCAGACCGACACCCAATATGTTATACGGGAATAGTGTCCACATGGATGTTACTATTCCCACTAAGATGTGTGGCTATCTTAGAAACAAACAATCAAAGTCTACTATTGATTCCTTTTATGAAAATAGATGAGAGCAGAACCAAGAGGACCAACTTGAGTCTTGCGCTCTATTTCCTCTCCTTCTTGATAGAGTTTTGCTACTCACTCTTTATCTGCTCAGCTTCAAAAGGGAACTGTAGAATCACAACAACATACTACTATGCAAGAAACAAGGATCTAAATTCACAAATAATGTAGGATTATATGTACATTAACCATATACAAGCACATATAAACAAATACACCATGATATGGAAGGAAACAAGAATAGCTTTATTCAGATAAAAGTAGCAAAAGGATTAGAACCATGAGCAGCTTTGACCCAGCATCATCCTCTAGCTAAGAAGCCCTTATTTCACCTCAAGCAAAGCAAAATCACCCAACACTATGAATGTACACAAGAATACTGACAGCACTTCTCTATAGATTACAAAATTCCAGCCTCTCCGGATCTCTGTGATGAGGGATCCAATATATAGATGATTACAGAGAGGTGAGTCATCTTTTGGGATCTTGATTTAGTGTCTTCTTCTAATAGTTCCTGCTTCCACTTGGAGAATGAAGATCTCTTACTCATCCCTGGTCGAAAATGGAGTGGCAAGTGTCAGAGGGGAAGCTTCTGGAAGATTCCATGATCTTCCACCTCGCATTTTGGCCCTGCCATTTGTCCATTCCTGACCATCACACCCTACAGAGGAGCAAAATAGTATGCATCACACCCTGTTCATTGGGAAGGTGATATGCATCGCACCCCCTGCATGGAGCTTTCAGTATGGTCCATTTTTGACCATTTATGAGCAGTTTTCAGTGGAGAACTTCTGGGAGATGATGTAATCAGTTGACCTTGTTCCTTTAGACAATGAAGCAACCCTTTTAGGGACTTAAGAGCCCTCAGTTTATGGACATTTGTGATTGGGGTTGAAGTGCCCAAAAATGTCTATAACACAATATAAGCATCTGCAGTTGCCAGCCACGGTCTTCCTTGAATCAAGGGATGGGCTCTAGCTAGAGATTGTGTTTGGAGTATTAGGAAGTCCACAGGGTAGTGCCATGAATCAACCAAAATCATGATATCTTCTAAATTCCTTACCGGTTTCACTATAGATCGATCTACCGGTTCTAACACTGTAGGTGTGTGTTTCAAGTTACGAAGTCCTAATGCTTGCATGGTTTTAGCAGTGATGACATTTATGGTAGCACCAAAATCTACCAGTACATTTGGAGTTTCCACCGCATTAATTTGCACAGTTAAAATTGGGTTCCCGAGATCCCCATACTTTACAGGCATGGACCTTTCCATCATGAAATCTGATAGCTTCCCCATTACATGAATGGTGAGCGGGTCTTTTGATTTCTTTTTAGGCTTATTAGCACAATATTCCCTAAGATTTTTTGCATATATAGGTACATCCCTCATAGCTTGAAACAAGGGAATCTTGAAAAATAAATTTTGTAACTCCCCTAACAAGTTAAACTTAGCTTTAGGAGTTGGTTTACTCACAGCCAACCTTTCTGGATAGGGTGGTTCAACTTGGAATTTTTGAGTAACTAGCAGTTGAGGAGGTGTATGATTTTTGTTGACTCGGTGTTATGAAACCAACTCAAGAAAAGATAGAAAAGATAGATCAACGCCTTAGAATTCAGCCTCTTCGAGGGGGCAACCTCCTTTACATTACATAAATGAACAATTCTTGGATGATACAAATGAAAATGCCTCCTTTCTATATATAGGAGTCTAAGGGGTCATAATATAATCAGAGCCGCCATAACAATAATAATGTAAGGGCACAATAATAACAATAGTGGGCTTCTGTGGGGCACAATAGAAACAATATGGGCATTACATGGGTACATCAAAATAATAAGTGGGTTGTACTAATATCAATAAGGGGTTACACTAGTAGTATAGGGGCCTAACATGCCCCTCTCCTTCAAAACGTGTTGTCCTCAACACTTGAGTAGTTCTTGATGCTTCTGTATAAAATTCTTGTCCTTCCATGTGAAATATTCAATAGGTAAGTTCTTCCACTTGATGAGATGCTTTGAAATTGATCAATTTCATAGCTATCGACTTCTCGATTTTGTAAATTCTTCAGGTTCCAATATGCTTTTTCCTTCCTTGTCAAGTTCTGGCAATATTGTTGGAACTGGGATATTCGGCAACTTTTGAATGAGTTCCCACCCTACTTCGCCATTCTTCCATTCATATCTTCCTTTGTTTATCAAATTTGGTTGGACAATTGTACCAACCTCTACCATTTCTGCAACCATATGTTCAATTTCAGTCCTTTAGGCATATGGATATCTATAAGGCTTGATGTTTGGAGGAACACATCCTAGAATAAAATGAATAGCATGATCATGATCAGGAATACGTGGGAGACCTTTGGGAGTCTCAAATACCTTGGAATGATTGTCCAAGATCTTTTGGAGATATGGAGAAATACATGATTTCTATGTGGGATCAGTTAGCGAACATAATTGTGCAATTACACCTTGTTGTTATTTCTTTAGAAGATTTGTCATTTCATCAGAGTTGATTATCTTTTGTGGTTTCCCTGTATTCCTTTCCTTCTAAAGAAAATTTCATAAAAATTTCTTGAAAATTAAAAGCTATTGTACCCAAGGATTGTAGCCATTGGACTCCTAGTACAATATCAGCACCACCCATTGGAATGGAAAACATTGGGCTATTCAATACATATTCTCCCATGGATAGCTTGATATTGTGGCACTTTCTAGAGCAATTTATGGTTCCTCTACTTACAACTACCACTTGACACTCTGGTGCTGGATCTAGGAAGCAATTCAAGTCCTTGGCTATATTACAATTAATAAAATTATGGGTACTACCCGAATCAATCAACACTATTACCTTTTTCTTCTTGATATTTCCTTCTATCTTTATATTTTGAGGAGTGGTAATTCCGATGAATGCATTACAAGATATGGTTGGATTCATTTCCTCTTTCTCTAGGGTTGGTTCCTGGTGAATATCCTTTTCTTTTGATGTTTCTTGATAGTTTTCTTCCTGATATTTCACTGTTTGAACCTTCTTCTTCTTGACATGTCCTTTTACATTGAGAGTTTGGGGAGTCGTAATCTCTTTCAATGCTTTACAAGATGTGGTCGAATTCATTTCTTGATGCTAGACGTGATCTTTCACTTCTTGATATATCCTTCTATCTTGATAGTTTGAGGAGTGGTAATTTTGGCCAATGCATTACAAGATATGGTTGTATTCATTTCTTTTTTCTCGATGTGATCTTTCACTTCTTGAACCTTTTTCTTCTTGATATGTGCTTCTATCTTGAGAGTTTGAGGAGTGGTAATTCTTGCCAATGCTTTGCAAGATATGGTCGGATTCATTTCTTCTTTCTCTGTGGTTGGGTCCTGGTGCATATCCTCTTCTTTTGATTTTTCTTGATCCTTTTCTTCCTCCTCTTCATAATCTATGTAAAATAATTTCTTCTCAGCACACTTATGACCTTTAGTATATTTTCTATCACAATTGTAACAAAGCCCTTTTTCTCTTTTTTCTTCCAATTGTTGTGGTGTAACTCTTGCTGGAAGGCTAGAAGAAACAACACTTCCATCTTTATAGTTGTGAGGGGTATACTTCCTTGTTGCCATAATTTTACTTTCCACTATGTAACAAAGCCTTTTTACTCTTTCCAATTGTTGTGGTGTTTCTCTAAAGAAGGTGTTGCTCTTTGTATCCTCATAATGTGCTATCATTTCCTCCATGAAAATTGACCACGTAACAAGTTGTTTACAAGAACAAAGCCCTTTATACCATAAAAATTGATCTGGTTCTAAATATGAAGATGCAATACATACCTTTTGTAACAATGGTACACCATGTAGTTCAAAATATTGCTCCATCTGAAGTATCCAATTTACCGGATCCTTTCCATCAAACTTCCTCATCTTGTTTTTTCTTGATTTTAGGAGCTCGATCTTGAAACGATTGTAGCTCTGTACTTTTGGATCTTTAAGTTCTGAAATTGCGATCTGCAATAGCCCTCTGTGTCCTCTTTCCAATGCCACCAGACTGATCCAAATTGGATTCTCCAAGGAAGAGTTATGCCAAACCTCCCACAGTGACCTGATTATAGACTAGTTCAGTAGAGCTAACTAGTACGACATGCCACGTGTCACTATTTCGACCTTTGGCTCTTAAAAATATATACAAGAAACTACAATCCATCCTCTTTTTGTACCTTCTTATGAAATTTCAATCTGATGCTCAGAGGGAAAGTTATGACGATTTTCCCTAGGTCACCTGTTTGGTTTGCAATTCAGGAGTCTGCAAAAAGACCAACTTCCTCAGATCATATCTCCACAACCATAGCTTGAAAAGCTCTGAAATTTAGACCTGCGGTTAGGAACTATTTCGGCCCAAATGGGTTTCTTTTTTAGCGTCTGAAACGTCGCATAAATGTTTTTTTAGCGCAAATTCCACAATGACTTGTTTGGAGCAGCGAAACCCTAGAATCCAAAACTCTGATACCAAATGTTATGAAACCAGCTCACAAAAAGAGAGAAAAGATAGATGAACGCCTTAGAATTCAGCCTCTTTTAGGGGGCAACCTCCTTTACATTACACAAATGAAAATTTCTTGGATGATACAAATGAAAAGACCTCCTTTCTATATATAGGAGTCTAAGGGGTGATAATATAATCAGAGCTGACATAACAATAATAATGTAAGGGCACAATAATAACAATAGTGGGCTTCTATGGGGCACAATAGTAACAATATGGGGACTACATAGCTACAATAATATAATAAGGGGGTTGTAATAATACCAATAAGGGGTTACACTAGTAGTATAGGGGCCTAATAGACCACGTTTAATAAATTTTCACACTGGATCCACCTTTTACAAAACATCTCAACTTGTAGGTCATGTTTCATCATATTTTCAGACTAGACCCACAACCATCATTTATGCCCAATACCAATTATCAAAATGAAATTGATCACTACAGAAAATCACTCAATCATAGAACCAATGTTATCAACCAATCATTGAACCAAATGAGACCCAAATCAATCAAATTATTCTAAAACAACCAAAGCAGTTATATCATTGTAACCATAATACCAATATTGAACCCAACTACTACATCAACTTACTTAATCATCTGAAAATCCTGATAAATAATGTATCATAATAGTTCCTCTACTTTAATATAGAAAAACCACATGTATACGTGATTTCCATGAGGCATACCTTCTCACATATCATAAAACATTGAACCCTGAAACTAAATCACTATGATTTTGAAATAAACTCTAAGTCACACACAGAACCATTGAATCATTCTAAAATAATCATAGAACCATCACTAATCTTCAATCACATACATCTAGTAGCATCATTATTCTTCAATTAATCAATTCAACTTCAAATATCACAATATTAAACCTGATCATCAAGTAAGACTTCGTTGAAAGAAAACAAAAACATAACAAAATTGGTTATACTGATCTAACATTCTTTTCAGCAAACCCGTAACTTATATATGCGTTATCCATAAAGAATTTCCGCATGTATACATGCTTCTCAATAATCAAACCCACGTACAGATCTGAATAAATACTCAACTTACATGTCTTAAACTTGCATGTGTATGTGCCTTTCAGGTTATCAAACCCATTTATAGATATGCAATTATTGACACAAAACCTTCGTTGCACAACAAAACTTCAGACATACCTAGATATCGAAATACACAGAACAATAAAACATCAACATGTTATCATCACATATGAAATCAAACCATAATCAATATTGTCATTTTAGATCTATTGGATCTAATCCATCATCAAATTCCTAGGTGAAAACGTAGTTTCAAATCAAGCAAATCATTAATAGCCCATTACATGCATACTTTCTTCATATCTAACTATTCATGAAATATTCATCACTTGCACACTCCAAACACTTTGATCTTCATCTCCTTATCTAGCTTAGCCGTTAGACAATACCATAGGTCAAAACCATACTAGTGCCAATGGTATTCTTGGACGAGATCAGAGGTTCGTTGTTGGGCTCAATACCATGGGTCAATACTATGGTAAAGACCCTTTGTATTTAGAATACCATGGTGTAGAAACTATACATGCCTTTCCTTCTTCATACCCATGTGTGTACACGACTTTAATTCACAAAACCCACGTATAATTCTTGAACCTTCATCTTTATCATTCCTCTATATTTGAACTACTATGTATTTGACCAAATGCTCTGTCACATGTAGACATATCCTATTGACATCTTCATCAAGTAGTTTGACATCAAAATAAAATACATCAAGTAGGTTTCCATCAAGGACAACACATTAGTCATAATGCCAACAATCTCCCCCTTTGGACTTGATGGCAACATTTTTGTATTTTGTCACCACAACTTGTATGTACGTATAAAACACATAAATATAAGCACCAATATTTTCAAACACCAAGTTACTATCCCCCTTTGACATCAAGGGCAAAGGGATGACCAATGATTAATGAAGGCTTCTCTCTTAAGCGTTGTAGATCTGAAATACTGACCATGCTCCCCCTAAGCACATGCTGATATTTCTAAAGGATGTGCAATGAAGTACATGACTCTATGACTCAACTGAATATGAATTTTCTTATCACCAAGTACTTAAACTTAGATCAATCACCCAATCACAGTGGGGTTACAAATTATATTGCATGCCCAAAAAGATTTGGCCACAATAGTCCATACATGACTAAATTTTACAATGTTTACATCATAGGTATTTTCGTGACCTTTACATCAAATGAAAGATATGACATGTATAAAAAAGACCAAAGACCTCTATAGTGAGTTAACAAGACTGAGATAGGTTTCAACAACCATCATATACTATGTAGGAACTGCACCATAAGCATTTGTTAGAAGCAACTTACACATTTTCATCATCAATTTGCAAGATAAAACAATGTAGCTTTAATACCATCAACAGGTGACCAATTATGCAACATGATATTTTCCATAGAGATCTACTGTTAACTCATCTTCTTGACCTCATCAAATTCAGATTGTTCTTTCCCTTAGTAGGAAGATCCTCAATCCATGTGCATCAAGGGCATAATCAACATTTATGAGAACCAATCATATCATCATAAAGTAGCATCATTCCTTACCATCATCAGTATGTGACTAAGCATGCCATGTCTCAATGTCTTCATGAAACCTGAAGAAACATCATTCTCTTGGCCCATTTTGTTCATGCAAGGAGAATTATCACACCTACATCACTTCATCAACATGAAAATTAAGTAATCATCCATAAGATCCTTATCTGTAATTCACCCATCATTGATATCCCATGACATAGATATAGCAATATGTATCTAGATTTTCTTTAATGAGAAAAGTCATCAATAACAAACCATGAGCTCACTGTCATTTATCAAATGTTTTTAGTAACACATCTCCTAGAGACCATCACGAGAAACAATCCTCAAACAATATACCATGTGTAACATATCATGTACATGTGAGAGCCAAGCACTATAGGAATCATCATCCATAACTGCACCATATGCAACTTTGAAGGCATAATGATAACAACATAAAAGTAATGAGTGACACTTATCATCATTAAATAATGAGGTTGTAAACTCAAACTCTGTTTATCTCCTTGAACTCATGTAAGCAACATAACATATGTACCATATGCATCATCAAAAGAATCTTCCATAATCATAAATCTTATCAGTAGCATCCTAACAACTACGTGGCTCAAGTAATATATAAGTATCATCCATGATTTCATCATAGGAAACTCATGATCGCATCATAGCAAAAACTGCAACAACATGAGCATCATTATGTAATAATAAATTCTCAAGCAATCATAATGCCAATAATGAATTATTAGAAAATAGAAAATGCTCGCCCTAAACCCGTGCTATTTTTTCACTATCATATCTGATCATATCATCTCATATACATTAAGGACATCAAAGTATATTCATCAATCGATTATCCATCAAGGCTTCAAAAACTTATAAAATCCAAAACCACTTCTAAATAACATCAACAGAATGTAACCATCAATCATTAGAACAAGAAAGACAAATAATAATTGACTGAAGCATATCAGATCCCTTTCCTGAGTCTATCTCATTGTTTCTTCATCATAACAAAACATACGCGACTATTGATATCAAAACTCATGTATATGTGTGACTTGTCTTCAGCTGCCCCTAAGCCTCTACTATATGTACATGTTCACTATTACTACAACAGATGCACTGTCAGTAAGATCGGTGATCAAAACAACCATGGCAATCATCATCAAGAAAAAACATGTATTACTCCACTTGAGATTATACATCACATCTTGAGGACCTAATAATCATCTTATCCTCTAATGAGGTCATCACTTCTGCAGTCATTGTTAGAAGTATTCATTTAAGAACAATGGAATGAAATGGGCACCATCTTCTTTTTCTCTGAGTCTAAATCCTCCTCATATCTGCAAGAATTCCATTTTTCAAGCACATATAATTTGTCTGGGTTTCTATATCCTCTTTCTATGAATTTTGTAGTTCTTCACCCATCACCTTGTACTTTGTTTGATGCAAACACAATTATCTTTCCTTTGTCTGCCATCTGACCTACACTTAGAATATTCATCTTTATCCCTTGAACTAATAAAGTAACAATTTCTCCCCTATGTTCATTGATTCTGACTCTACCCTTTCCCAAAACTTTTGTTGGAGCATTAGTTCCAAGAATAACATTACCATATTGGTTTTCCTTCAGAGATTCCATCTTACTCTTATATCCAGTCATGTGATGAGAGCATATGTTGTCTATGTACGATTAATCTTCTTCTTCAAATGAGAAAAGTGCAAGACCACACTTTATTTGTTCTTCTTCTTTCTGCTTGTTATGAGAAATGTTGGTGGATCCATGTTTTTCAAGTCTTCTTACATCAACATTCTCAGTTGATTGCTTGCCATGTTGTATAGATTTGTTCCTGCATTTTTTTGGTACATGCCCAAACTTGTTACAAGCATAACATCTTATATGATCAAAGGAATCATAATATTTATGTTTCATATTCCTTCTATTGCAATCAATGGCTTTGTGACCAAATATATTACAAGAGAAACAATGTCCCTTAAAGTATCTGGAAGTTGAGGATCTTTCTATGAGCTGATTATTAGCTTTAAATTGTCTACTTCTGTAATTGGATGCAACATGTACATAATTATGACATATAGAAAATTCAAAATTATTGATCAGAGGAGAGAATCCATTACATTTCTATAATTAGAAATAAAGTATTTTTGTTGAAGGTTCACTTTCCTTGGTTGTTTATCAAGTTCACTTCTTATCTCTTTGTTGAGCATTTCAGGTTTTGCATTGTTACTCTTTAAATTCATTTCCTCGGCTTGTGAACTAGATTCTCCTTCAACAGTTTCATGAAAAGTTACACTAGATTTGATAGCGGGATACCTTTGACTACTAAGAATATTATCCAAAATCTTAGTACTATCTTGAAATCGCAAATGTTTATATTTTTATTCTGATTTACCTTTTAGGATGTTTACCTCAACCTCCATTCTTTCATATTTCTTTTCCTTTTCTAGATACTTCTTCTTCATACCTTCTTCAACCCTTCTTCCCTCCTCCACTTGCTACTTTAATTTGAGAATATATTCTTTCAACCCATTTTCTTGTTCTTCAAATGCTTGAAGTAGTTATTCATTTCACTTATTTGACTTTTCAAGATATGCTCTTGGAGAGATGAACTCAACTTCAAGACCTTCACAATATTGTTTAGATTCCACAATAGCATTTACTAAGTTAAGTATGATCCTTGTTATCATATTCTTGCAACTTATCTTTAAGATTATCAATCTTTTTCAAAGCAAGATCAAGTTTTGTTCTAAGATCAAAAATCTCTTCTAACATGTCTTCTTCTTAATCAACAACTCCATTTGACATAACAAAGGTTGGCACATTGTTAAGGATATGCTTACCTATTAGTTCCCTTAATGAGGAATCTTTCTTTGGGATTTCTTCATGGAGTTTATTTGAAGGTTCACTTTCCTTGGTTGTTGATTAGGTTGACTTCTTATCTCTTTGTTGAGCGTTACAGGTTTTGCATTGTTACTCTTTAAACTCCTTTCCTTAGCTTGTGAGCTAGATTCTCCTTCAACAGTTTCATGAAAACCAAGACCATATTTGATGGCGGGAGACTTTTGACTACTAATAATATTATCCAAAATCTTATTACTATATTGAAATCACAAATTTTCATCTTTTTTCTTCTAATTTACCTTTTAGAATGTTTACCTCAACCTCCATTCTTTGATATTTCTTTTGCTTTTCTAGATACTTCTTTTTGATACCTTCTTCAACCCTTCTTCCTTTCTCAATTTTCTTCTTTAATTTGAGAATATCTTCTTTCAACCCATTTTCTTATTCTTCAAATATTTGAAGTAGTTTTTCATTTAGTTTATTTGATTTTTCAAGATCTACTATTAGAGAGACGATCTCATCTTCAAGACCTTCACAGTATTGTTTAGATTCCACGGTAGAATTTACTAAGTTAATATGATCCTTGTTATCATATGCTTGCAACTTATATTTAAGATTATAAATCTTTTTCAAAGCAAGATCAAGTTTTGTTCTAAGATCAAAAATCTCTTCTAACTTGTCTTCTTTTGAATCAACAGCTCCATTTGACATAACGAAGGTTGACACATTGATAAGGATATGATTACCTGGTAGTTCCTTTGATGAAGAATATTTCTTTGGGATTTCTTCATGGATTGCTTTTATCTTATCCCACACTTTCTTTACAACTATATAATGCATAACCTTATTTAATATTGAATTGGGTATGCTACAAAAGATGTCACTCAAAGCCTTATTGTTCTTTTGCACTTCGTTGTCAGATGGGGGAATCTTGGTATAGAAATTGCATACTACATACCAAGCATCAAGATTCATTATATTAGACTTCATCTTTTCTTTCCATTGTTGATAATTATCTTTGCTTAGCATAAGAAAATCTTCATAGTCCATTGTTCCTGACATGCCTTGATCTTCTGCTTCTAGAGGCGTCATTTTTAAAATATTTTTTTCTTTAGAGTGCTTAATTTCACTTTTACCCATGAGTGCAAGTTTATTTGTTTCACTGTCATCATCACTATCATTTTTTCATATACAAGGAAATGGACTCCATTTATAACAAAATCCCATACCTATAATTCATTCTTGATTAATAGGAAGCGGGTTGCTCCCAAATTTGAATATTTTCTGACATTTGTAACTATCACTACATCTAATAAATCCCTGTCAAAGTTTTCAATAAAAATATCCTTTTATTCTATGCCATCAAACTCATTACTACTTTTATCTTCTAATGCCATAAGTAATTGACATTCTTGATCAGACTCACCTTCTTCACCATTTTAAAAACCATCATTATCTTCATGTGTATAAAAATTCTCTTGTTTTCAAAACTTCTCCTATTTATTTTTGCAGGTTCTTTCCCTTTCTCATTATTTTGTTTATAGGGACACTTAGTAGCATAATGACCAACTCTACCACAAGAAAAACACTTGAAGGGAAGCTTACCTCTGAATCTTCCAGTACCCACTTGGAGTTTCATTATGAAGTTTGCCTCTTCTTCTTCTGATACATAACCTGATTCTTTCTTTATTTTCCTTTTGCAGTAGCTTTGAATGTAGGTTCTCTCATATCTGAGGGACTCATTTTTCTCATTTCATAGGCTGTTAGAATCCCATGAAGTTGTACAACAGTAAGATTCTTGAACTCCTGCATTTCTTCTATGGCAGAAAATTTTGAATCAAATTTAGGAGTGAGAGACCTTAATATTTTTCAACCAGTGATGATTCTTTTATTTCTTCTCCACAATTTCTTATAGAATCAGTAAGGTTCTTGAACTCCTGCATTTCTTCTATGGCAGAAAATTTTGAATCAAATTTAGGAGTGAGAGACCTTAATATTTTTCAACCAGTGATGATTCTTTTATTTCTTCTCCACAATTTCTTATAGAATTCATGATATCATCTACCCTAAGAAAGACACTTGCGATACTTTCATCATTGTGCATTCTGGGAGTTTCATATTGAATTCTAAGAGTTTGAAGTTTGACACTTCTTATCTTGGTGTCACCTTCATAGCTTTGGATGATCTTGTCCCATATAACCTTAGTCGTATTTAGCTGCATGACTTTGACAAATTTTGATTCTGTGAAGCTTCCTAATAGAGCATTGATAACCTTTGCATTGATCTCATACTTCTTCTTTTCTTCTTCATCTATGGGGATAGAGGATGGATATTGATAACCTCCTTCAATTATTCCCCTTACATCGGCTCCAAGTGACTATAAGTAAGCTCTTCTTCTTACCTTCCAGAAAAGTAGATTGGTCCCATTGAATAGTGGTGGCCTAATAGATGTTGTTCCCTCTTGATTGTTCATCTGCATGAATCTCCTTCAAGCGATCAAGATTCTTTTGAAGGACCATCTCTTATTCCAATTGTTGGGAAAATTACTTGGTGGGGGGAGGGGGGGGGAGGGGGACAATATATTAAAGCTATAAAATTTTCAATTTCATATCCAGATTTTTGTACGCAACTTTACAGAAAGGAACCCATGTATGTACGCGACTGTTATGCAGACAATTATCAAATATCTAGTAAGCTTATTTTTCAGTTAATTCATCACGTGTTTAACTTAAACCAGTGCATCAATACCTCATTAAGAATTAGTTAAATAGTAATCATGTGCAAAAAGAACAAAATAAACAATCACTGATAAGAAACACATCAACACACATAAACACCATGATTTTTAGGTGGAAACCCAATGTGGGAAAAAACCACCGCTGATGTCATCTATGTCTTCATATTTTATTATAATGAAAAAAATCTTACAATCTTGTACTGATGCAGACTCATATCATCATGTAGGCACCCACCTACAAAAGGCTACAACCTTCTCTCGTTCTCCAGCACCCACTGAAAGGGAGCTCCAACCCCTTGATCTCATTTACCGCATCCACAAGAAGGGAGCTCTAACCCCTCATATGATTTACCAGCTACCATTAGAAGGAAAATTCGACTTCCCTAATGAAGGCTCCAACCCTTAGCACTTCTGTGGACTACGTTTCATAAATTTTCACGTTGGATCTACCTTCTACAAAACATCTCAACTTGTATGCCATGTTTCATCAAATTTTCATCCTGAACCCACTACCATTATTTAAGTCCAATAACAATTATCAAAACTAAAAATAATCACTGCAGCAAATCACTCAATCATAGAACCAACTGAGTCAACCAATGACTGAACCAACTGAGACACAAATCAATCAACTTATTCTCAAACAACCAAAGTAGTTATATCACTGTAAATAGAATACCAATAATGAACCTTAGTAGTGCATCAACTTATTAAATCAAATGAAAACCCTGATCAATAACATACCAGAACATATATGCTACTTTACTGTAGCAAACCTACGTGTATACACTTTCCATGAGGCATACCTGCATACATATCTTAAAACATTGAACCATGAAACTTAATGATTGTTATTCTGAAATAAACTATGAGTCACACACAAAACAACTAAATCATTATGAAATAATCACAAAACCATCACCGATCTTCAATCACATACAACTAGCAGCTTCAGCATTCTTCAATCAATCAATTCAACTTCAAGTATCATAGTATTAAACCAGGTCATCAAGTAAGACGACATAGACAAAGAAAATAAACACAAAAGAATGGTTAGACTGATATGACATTCTTCTTAGAAAAAACCCTAGCTTATATATGCACTTTCCACAAAGCATTTTTGTGTGTATACATGCTTCTCAAGAATCAAACCCGCGTACATATTTTAATAAATACACGACTTGCCAATATTAAACATGTGTGTGTACGTGCCTTTCGTGCTATCAAACCTGTGTATATATCTCTAATTATTGACGCAGAACCTTCACTGCACAACATAACTTTAGACATACCAAGATCTTAGCACACATAGAACAATCACATGTCAAGACATTTTCATCATAGATCAAATCAACCTATAGTCAATATTGTCATTTCCGATCTATCGAATCTGATCCATCATCGAATTCCAGGGTGAAAATGTAGTTTCAGATCAAGCAAATCATTAATATTCCGTTACATGCATACTTGCTTCAAATCTAACTATTCGTGAAATTATATTCATCACTTGCACACTCCAAACACTTTGATATTCATCTCTTTATATAGCTTATCCGTTAGAAAATACCACAGGTCAAAACCATACTAGTGCCAATGGTAATCTTGAGTGGGAACAAATGTCCGTTGCTAGGCTCAATACCATGGGCTCCTTTATTTCTTCATACTCGCATGTGTACACAACTTTGCTTCACAAAGCCCATGTATACTTCTCAAAAATTCATCTTTATCATTCCTCTGTCTCTGAACTGCTATGCCTTTGACCAAACACTATATCACATGTAGACACATCTTTTTGACATCTTAATCAAGTAGATTGTCATCAAAAGACAACACATCAAGTAGGTTTCCATCAAGGACAACACATTATTCACAATTCCAACATTAGAGAACACGTTTCTCTATGTTTTTCATTTGCAAATATCCTAAAGGGTACTTAAACATTGTTTACATAAATTGGAAATAAGCGAACTATAAATGTATATAGATAAAATAGAGGATAAATTAAAAATATATGAAAAAAATTCAAAAAAGACATTTAAAAGGAAATAAATACCTTCAAATATAGTATAAATCATCGTATCCAAGGCAAAAAAAAGGTTTTTTATGATAAAATAAAAATGGTTTCTACCTGAAAATGGTTCTCCAAATGTACCAAAGAAATTATTTTGTCCCAAAATTTTTTAGAAACAAAATATCTCATAACTCCTTTATTGCATGTAATGATGTAGGTTCAAGATATTAATTGGCAAAAGAAGTGACTCTTTATAAAATCTCTAATATCATGTTCAGTAAATAACTTACATCCATACAATTCAAACATCTTGATGAAATAACTTAAAGAAATAGTTCAAATATTATTATACCATTTTATATATGAATAAAACTCTTAAATAAGGAATAATCCATGGCACCAACAAATGTAGTAACTTTAAGTAAGATATCTATATAACATACAATAATTTTCATGAGTATATTTCAACAATCAATTATAAAAAAATGACTGTATATACTCTCTAAATAGAATCCATGAAAAAATCAACTGTTATGCCATAAATATAATGCATTATTATTAAGGATAATATGAACCATCATATTAATTTATATCTAGAACATAATTATGATTGTCAAATTAATAAATACAAAAACATGCTAAAAATACACACTTTACCTAAAGACGCATAAGACCAAGTTGAACTTAACTAACTCTTAAATATCTAAACATTTTAACAAAATAGATACATCCTATATTTATCTTTCATATCATCTCATATATATATAATATATATATATATCTATATATATATATATATATATATATATATATATATATTATATAAATATATATATATATATATATATATGAGTTGAAAATTATTATTATTATTAACACCTAGATGTAGTAGATGTTATATTGTAGTTAACGCTATTGTTGGCAACATTTTCTAATAAATAATATCACCTTTATGAATCACATAATTGAAGGTTCCTATCAATTGAGTTTAGATTGTGTTATTTGGTGAAATAGTTGTTATTTGCCCACTTAGATTCAAGTATCATAACTTGACATGTTAAAAATTTGGAATAAAGTAACTATATATTGCTCTTATGTGAGTATATAATGTGGAGTTGGTCTAGTAGCAACAACCTCACTCTTTCCTTCGGGCCAAGATGGAGGCATATTTGATTCATTGGGTGATCCCTAATTTCAAAAATATTTATAATGAAAAAATTAATTAAAGGTTTTAAATGCATCTCTCCATGTCACATGACCCATTTTACGATTTCCAAATTCTTTTTCTAGTGTATGTTGATATTTTGTGATGTAAATTTGTGTTGATTGTGGATTGAAAATGCCTTACATTTTCTTGTAATTGGCATCTAATTTAACACACTAAAAGGATTAAAATGATTTTATCTCTAGGGTTATATCATTACTATGCCAACTTTTATCATAGGTTTCACATTTTTGTGTATTTTTGGTGTTGCTAAATAATTGTCATGTGATTACATCGATGTAATGTATCATATTTAAATGTATAACATCATATCAATGTCAAATTAGCATCATAATATTCTATTATGTAAAAAACTATGTGTTGTGAATTTGTTGACATATCTACACACAATTTCAACATCATTCATTTAGGGAGTTCCAATCAACCATTAACAAAAGTGTAGTCTAAAAAACCTAATTTTAAGAATCATAAGGTCAATATAATGGGAATAAAATAACATGATGTGAAGAATCATAACCTAACTATAAAGGGAAATATATAAAACAAGATCTTGTATATGCATTTTTATTTATTTAGGAAAGCAAACGTCCTCCTTAAAACTCATGCAATATCTTGAAATTTTAATCTAATACACTATACTAAAGAGGAAAAGCCAACATTTAAGCCACTACTAAATACCTAGTATTGTATGATAGCACATGGCCTAGATTAATACTAAAGAGTTATTTCCTACCAAGTTATTTAATTTTAGTGGGCTTGACAAGATCTATAAGATATACTTAATGACATATCTAATCATCGTCACAAAAAAATGTTAGTTGAAAAAGTAGCAATGGGGTTAGAACAAATAATCTCATGCATGAATGTGATTTCATTCTCAAGGAACATGTTCCTAATTTCCCAACTTTAGGATATTTTTAAATACCATAAGGCCTACCAAGTCAGTGCCATGTTATCCTTGGTATGAATGTGCATGAATTCTTAAGAGTGTGTACATGTTCCTAAGAGAATGAACATTTTCTTAAGCATTTACACACATTATTAAGAACACACATATACTCTTGTAGGGTGATAATAGAAAAGTAACATGGCATGTTTTGGATGAATTTCACTCATATTAATGAGTTATTTTAGGTCCAACAAACCTACCCAGGGTCTGCCGAGACATAGGGTGTGTAAATAAGGTGTGATACAAAAAAATAATGATACCAAAAACCGAAGAAAAAATAAAAAAGAAGGTGAATAAGGTTACCTTCCTATCATTAGGAATCCAACTCTATTTTATGCTACCAACTTGTAGGATATCTCCTAGAGATCTCATCTCCTACTCCTAATTTTGAATCTATGCAAGCAAAAGAAAAACCAAACCACTATTTTCCCTACAACAAAATATTGATGCATGCATGCATGCATATAGACTCAAGTCAAAACATGTAAACAAAAAAATAAGGCATTAATGAGATGGGGAAAGATTTATTACTTTGTATTATACCAATTCAAAGTACATAGTTGAATCTTCTGCAACCTCTGCACGAGCCACCTCCTCACGTGCACTCACTAATATCTGTACTTGTTTATGCGAGCTTGTCACAAAAGTATTCTAGCAGCATTTAAACATTATAACACTTTTTCCTCCTTTTGTGACTTATGGAGAGATTGTTTATGTAAGTTTTTCTCAAGAGTGATTACATTGAATCTAGACACTTTCTTGATTGTGTCCATTGTTCTGATCCTTATCCACTCTACGTGATCAAACATGACCCGATCAACCTTATCCATTCAAAAAAATTTCTCTTTTTCTCCAATCTAGTAATATAGGGGCATTGTTAGCCCTTTTTTCCTCAAGTTACTGTGGCACGGGGCATTTTTGGGTGTAGTGTTGCTAAGCTAGAACAACAAGGGAGTATTGACACCTCCAGTTTCACCTTACTGGAGCCTTCCAAAAATCACATTTTGACATAGTGACTTGGCAGGTGTTGGCCCCTTCTATTTTACCCTATGGGGTGGATTTTTGATCCCTAAAATATGCCCCATAATGTATGAGTTAAGAAGAGAAATTGATGGCTAAAATACATTACAATAATTAGAACAATGAGTGAGGTAGAGAGAGAGACTACAAGGAAAAGACCTGCAAAGGCTACAAAAGGTATAGTGAGATACATAAACAAGTACATCCCAGAGGTAGGCATACCCATACTTGGTACTAATATAATAAAGAATCACTAGCCACACAACATACTGCAGACTTATGTCATCAAGGACTAGTCATGATACAATATAGATCTTTGGCACAATAGTTATTAGTAGGGATATACATTGATGTAATTACCCCTGATGATGGCCCTCAAAGAACATAATACATTATTCAACACAACTTGGGGGAGGAAATGGCCATGAGTGATGTTATCCTCATGTCCCAAGGTCTTCGAATCTTCCTAATGGTATGACTCTACTACATGTGAATGAATGAATTGATTTCAACCATGTAGGGATATCATATGATTATTGGGCATTGAGGTATCCCATTAACATAACCACAGGAGGCAAATGATAATGAGAATGGTTCCTAAGGTACCTAGCATAGCCTACAGAATATAAATAAATGAGCTAAGTTCGAGCACACTAGAAAATTGGTCAACATGAGCCAATGATGAAAACCCATTATCAACATCAAGGAAACATACCATTAAGGACTGCAAGCTCTAAGGTATTGGGTTGTTTCTAAATATACATCCTAAATAAGGTGTTGTGGTGCTGGATACCTCCAACATACAGGGGGTCTCCCTGATGTGAAGTCCCAATAAGACTTCACATAGTTTGGAGTAGGAGCCCCATCTAGAGTATCGACCTGACCACCATAACTTTAAGGTTCACCTTGGTTTCAATGGATAATATAAGAGATTATTTACATAACCCTTGAAAAAATAAGTAAGTATAAAATGTGAAACACCAATTAAAATATGTAAAAGGAGGCCTTCATGAGAGGAGAGATATGAGTTAGCCTCTTGAAGTAATATTACTAACCTAAGAGAGACACATGAGAGAAAGAAAAATATTTGTTAGTTATCTAAAGAAGTGTTTCACATAGACACAATCATCATTAAAGAAAATACAACAAAAATTCAATAAGATAAGTACCAAAGCCACCGAAATAGTTTAATTTCTCTAGTACATATGAACACAACATATAGCATAAACATCCCAAGAATAGTCCTACAACATTCGCAATACATGCATGAAAATATGTTGGCTAATTGAGCTTCATTATTAGTTGAAATTAAAAGTACACAATTACAATGGTGAGGCACTAGTTCTAGTAGTGGAACATTAAGTCACTTCTTGCTTCTTCAAATAATACTTTTCTCTCATATGTCATGTTAGAGGAGCCAAGACTAACTCTCCAAATCCTAAGCCTAAAAAAGGCCTTTACTTGAGTTATGAGGGACTATTTATAATAAGAGGAATCACCTTTCATCTCCCCTTGACTGTTGAGTTACCCTCACGAATCTTGGACTTCTAATATGCCCTTTGGACTTCTAAGAACTCTTGAACTTCTGAATGACTTTTGGACTTCCCTTAATGACTCTTGAACTCCTCCTAAATTTTGTTTTGTCCATATATGACTAGGTGGCTTTTCATATTCCATGTATGACCCTTCGACTTCCACACATTACATTTTTTTCTTTTCTTAGGAATACATCATTACATTCCACATGATGATGTGGAATGACACATGGAAACATTTTACATAAAGATTAGACGTGTACAAGTTACAACTTGACAATGATGACATGGAGCTCGTGATGAGGTGGCAACACCACGTTGTTCTCTTTGTTTCTTTGTCTTGCATTTTTTATCGTAGATTTGACCTATGCTTCACCCTAATGTAAATATACACCATGTTTCTCATTATTACCCTCCAAAGGGTCTTGGGTCAGTATTGGAATCTTCTAAGTCACCATGCTAGGTCTTTTTTCTGTCATAGTCCAGGATTTGCTTCCTGTCTTCATGATAGTTCTTCTTTGTGCTTCTTTTCTCCAAGTGTTATTTGTTTAGTATATTTATTATTTTCCTTGCACATCACCTTGTCATTCTGATAAATTACTCCTTCTAATAAATATCATTCATGGCAAGGAAAAATTAGTCTTAAAATCATCTCCTCTACCACTACCTAGCTCATGGATTGAAATTCTTATGATAAGCTTGTGGAAGGATTCGAGGAAGGAGGCTTGACAAGGAAAGCGAAGTTGAACTCATAAGTGGCCTAAGAATCCTCCAATGGTAATTGTTACTATGCTATGCATTATAAAGAGAGGCTCTCCTTGATCCAACACTGTGGGGAAGCTCAAGGGATAAGGTGGTGAGCTTGTTGCTTAAGACTGCACCATGTGCCAAGAAGGAAAGATAGGAAGACTTAGAAAGTGAAGCTTTAGTAATTAAAGGTTGAGAGAGGGCCTCCTTGAGCCTTATTACTATGCCATGCACTGAGAGGGAGAGGCTTGACAAGTGTTCAACGTAGAGGGGAAGAACAAGGAACAAGGGTGAAGGCTTGAGGCTTGAGACTGCGTTATGCACTAAAGGAAAGAGGAGGCCTTAAGGAACGTGGTTCTTTTTGCAAAAAGGGTCCACTATCTCTTGAGAGTGCTCCATGTATTGAGGGACACTTTTAAAGACAAGGCTTGAGAATAGAAAGGGACAACAATGATCAAGGGAAGAAATACTGAGCCTTTTTTCTGTGCCATGCACTCGGAGGAAGAGGAATATTAAGGGCCAACCCAGTTTGAATGAAAAGGGGTCTCTATTTATTTATAATTTGACTTTCATTATATGATAGCACAAATTGACCCAACAATTGGTGCTTTTTCACCTGGAATGTGTTTTCACTCAGAAAGCCAAAGAAAGCAAATCCCTTTACCTAGGAGGGTTTTTACTGCACTGTGAGGATAGGAGGGCCTTTGTGTTGCATGGTTGGATTTTTAAATAAAGTGGAAGGGGTCCTTGCTATCATCTAAGATTTATCTAAGTTCCATGCAAGAAAATGGTGATCAAAACTTATTGAAGCGAGTCAATATAAACAACAAGGGTTAGGTGACTTCCCTTGGAATGTCCTTAGTGTGCAGTAATTTTGGGTTGATCTTGAGAATAACTTAATGCACAAATATTGGTGATAAATGTTACATAAATGAGGCTCATGAATAGGCTAATCTCATGATTTTATAAGAGGTTATATTCCTTCACAACTCGCACTAGGCAAAAGTACCAAGAAGAGCTCCATAATGGCTAAGAGTGGGACTAGTAGAGTAAGAGAGGGAAATGCATCCAATCATGAATAAAAATTGGATCACAAACATGAAAGAAATCAATACAATATTGTATAATTCACATGATCTATGAATATAAATTACACCTTGAAACAATAGCAAAGAGACAATTATTACTATGTGTGACAGTTGAATCAACACATTACGACACTTAGAACACAAGTTGTGACAAAAGTGTTGATTGTGACCAAACGGTGCACTAAGTTGTAGGAATATGTTTAGTGCATATTCTAATGATATGTTAGACCATCTAATGCTAAAGAGTGTGTGAGAACTAACTCTAGTGCTTCGTGAAGGTGCAACACATGCATGAGTGAAAACAACCAAAGATGACACTTGTAATAGTAAGAAATCATGAATACAACACTTACAAAATGCAAAAAAAATTGAAAGAGACACATGCCAGAATGAATATAACATAAAAAAATACACTTATTAAAGTGAAAGCAAGCAAAAGTGACAACCACAGTTATGAAAGCGACACTTCTGAAAACAAAGCTGGGGAAAAAGTGACAATTGGGATAACTCACCAAAATAGGAGTACAAATGTATCAATGAAATCATACATTTACAGTCGACATGGGATTAACATTACATCAACACTATCTTGATAGACTGTGCTATAATTTTTCAAGCTTGCATAAAAAAGTGTGTTTGCAAATTCACTAAGAATTCGGAATGTGTGAGCAAGTGACTTGACACTTATAATCTAAGAAGAAGACTCAAATAATTCATATAACATCAAATGACAATGAAGTGAACATGGACGATAGACCGTTAGATCCTCAGTAGGCTCCAAAATTCCAGTCTAGGCAAAATTTTAGAGGGTGTTGATCGCAACATCAACACTCGACGACACACTTGTAGAACTCTAACTTCTCTGTTCAGGTTCCACCTTTAAGTGCAAGGCCCCAATCTTTCAGGAAGTATTTATTTTCCATGTGGATCACCTTGGCTTCCCTACTTATCTAAGTTAAAGATACAATTTCTTATTTTCCTTTGTGAGCTTCAAACACATTAACATAAGACTAGTCACACCTCAACTGTTTCAAATAGGGAGAAGGATAATAATTATACCGAGCTCTGATAACAACATTCCCCATTGTTTATCCATTTCTCATTAGCTTGTTCAGTGCCCTAGCGGAGTCACCTCAAGAAAACACACGCATCTCTTTTCTGCCAGCAGTCTTGTTCAGTACCTTGGCGAAGTTGCTTACTTCACCTTTCAGTGCAGGAAGCCTTTCTCTTCTTCACCCTTTATGTATTTTTCCTAAAGATATTATTGAATCATTTATTGAGAATTTGTAGCACAAGTGGAAGAGGGATCTCTAATTAGTGACAATAAGAGAGGTTGTTCCTTCTTTAAGGGATTTGAAAGATGACTGAAGTTAATATGCTCATTTAAAGTTTTTCTCCTTTCCCTTCTATACTCTGTTGAAGTTCAAAACACCATTCAATACAAGGAGGAGTTAGGATTGAATATCCTAATAAAGTTACAGGCTTTGTAATTTGACCAAGGGTTTCCTTCTAGAACATGTCATATTTTCCATTCAGACATCACAAACTTTAAATATATGTAAAACCAAGATAGAGAAGAGGATAACATATAAGCCTAGCATTTTTCATCATCACAATTTCCATTTTCAACTTTTTCCACATTGTGTTTCGAGCCAAACAAGAGAATATTTCATGAAAAGTATTATTAAACAAAACAATAAAGAAAATACAAAAAAAAAACCACCAATCGAGGTCAAAAGAACAAGAAAAAGGAGGACTAAATTAAAAATAGACATACATAACAAAAAACAAGAAACAAAACAAATGCAGAGACTAGATGGAGGGAAAATTCAGGATAAATGTACAAAGGAAAATAGAATGCAATTAGGCGTACTCCTAACCTAACCAGCCAGAAGGTCAGGGATAAGTGGAATGGTATTTCCACCATAGCCATCGTACCTACTTCTAACCTGCAATCACAAAGATAAGAGAAATTAAAACTGATATTACAATGTGAAAAAGAGAAGATAAGATATTGAACACCTTGCACACAACATTGAAGGTCTTTCTTATAGGAAGACAGATGTGTCATAACACCTAATTTTAACTAACCTGCAACCTTACCTTTTTGATGAGAACAATAATAATAAAAAACCTCTGAAACTTCTTGTGAATGCACCTGCATTTGTGTTGTCCTACTTAGCAAACATCATAACAAATCAAAGATTTTTATTGGCATAACGGATTTCTAAGTAAGATGCCTCTAATTGATTATATATTGGATCATCAAGTTCGAAAACATCCTATTAAAAACCATGAAATCCTTGAAAATATATTTTCTTGGTTAATGGCATGGAATTAGGATGAGAATCGTGTAAGGTAAAATGAATTCGATCACATTCATAAGGCTTGTCAAGATAGCGAGGACTTGATATAACCATCAATGAGGGTTGAAGTGCCTCAAATGCTTGAAAATGACCATGATAAACCATAACAATCAATCAATGCAAAATGACTATCATTAGATACACTAGCAAGAAAATGATTAATCGAATGACAATTTTTAGGACCACAGGGGCTTCACTCAATGAACCTCTAACCTATCATGTGTGTTCATGGCATATTAAACAATACCCTTAATTTGACTACATATTGGAAAATACCCCTAAAAATCACATTATTTAACCCCCTACCAATATGAACCCAATACACATTCCCAATTTTAAAAACCCCTACTTGCACTAGATATTGTAGGTATCCATTTTTTCATTAACAAATTTTATACCCTTTATATTTTTTTTATTAACTTTAAGTTCCATTTTTTATACCTGCCAATATAAAATCCCTTTATACCCTATATATCCCCTAATATATTATGTCATTTTTCCCTCAATATATATCCCCCAATATGAACCCACGTAGTATGGTACCACTCCACCAATGAAGCCCATGTGGTTAGGACTAGAATTACGATCAGATGGACAAATTAAGTCATGAGATTTCTAGTTTATGGACAATCAAGATAGATCAATTTGAACTAGTTCTAAAATTCTTTGAACAATAGAATCATCTTCCTCACATGTCTCATGTAATGCAAAATTCCCTTGTAACGTGTTGCAAACTGAGTCAAAACCACAATCATTTAAAGAATTGAAAAGGAATGCCAATATTGAGAATACATGAAACTAGTCAAGATGCAATGGGAGAAAGAGAAGAACTTGTTGGCATTATGATTCAAGTGTTGTCCTTGATGGAAACTCACTCAGAGGAATGATACAAGTGATGGCAACTCACTCAGAGGACAGATCATAGTGCAGCAGGTAAATAGAGAGATATACGCAGGTTGACCATGAAGAATGTGCATATATACGCGGGTTAGCGGAGCAGAAGGAGCGTACACGTATACACGCGGGTTAATAGAAGTAAAGGAGCGCACATGTTGGAAATCATGGTTTTGGTCCGTGGTATTTAGTCCATAGTATTTGGTCCAAAGTGACGACCCCAAGTATTGGATTCATGGTATTGTTTCTACATGGTTTTGGACCATGGTATTAAGAGAAGCCTAACCTATATAAGGAGAAGATCATTAGACAAAAAAGTGGTGCAAGGAATGAATGTCTGACGAAGTGTGAAGATCTAGTATCGCTGGTTATTTGTTTGTGTTGCTTGGATTGGGTTGATATAACAGCGAAGGTACAAGTAATTATCTTTAGATCTGTACGCGGGTTGTATGAGGTGAAAGCGCGTATACACGCGGTTTTGATATAGTAAAGTAGCGTATGCATTATGAGATTTGGTATTTCAGGTTGTTGTTGATTCTACTGGTTGTTGCAGAGTTCTGGGCTCTGGTTTGCATTCTGTGTTTTGATGACAGGGTTTCAGTGATTCACTATTGGGTGATTTAGAGATTTATGATGCAAGTATAAGTTGATGATTGTATTGCAGCATTGATTGTTTTGTACTTATGGATCCAGTCTGAAAATTGATGAAACGTGGTCCCTGAAGAAAAGAAGGTTGCAACCTTCTGTAGGTCAGCACCTACGTACTAGTATATCCGCTAGTACAAGAGCTAAGGGGGTTGTAGCTCCCTTCTAGAAGTAACTGGAAAATGAGAGAGGTTGTAGCCCTCTGCAGGTTGTAGCCTGCGTGCTGGTAAAGGACTGCACCAGTACATTGTAAAAGTAGTTTCTTATTAAAGGAAGAAAGAGACGAATTGCAGCAGGTGGTTTTCACCCACATTGGGTTTCCACCTTATATCATGGTGTTCATGTGTGCTTCTTATGTGTGATGATCTGTACTGTTTTACTACGCCTGTTTACTGTTAATGTGGTTAATAATGTTCTGATGCATTTACTGAAGATAAGCTAACTGAATCATAAGATTGCTGCATATACGCTTGTTGCATTTAATACAGTCGCGTATATACGTGTATACCCTTAACTGAAGTCGCGTATATGAATTTGAGTGTGAAAATGAAAAAGTATCTGATTTGATAATACTGATTCACCCCCCCCCTCTCAGTATTATATTCAACAATTGGTATCAGAGCAGGTCCTTGTGAAGAAGCTTGATCGCTTGAAGGAAAAGATCCATCAGAATGGCTAATCCAAAAAAAGAGGCACATATCAGGCCACCAATCTTTCACGGGAGAAACTTTACACACTGGAAGATAAGAACCACAACATATCTACAATCACTTGGAGCAGAAGTTTGGGGAATCGTAGAAAGTGGATACAATTTCCCATCAGCAGTTTCTACAGATGTAGCCGAGAAAAAGCAATATGAGCTCAATGCCAAAGCTGTTACTGTCTTATTGGGAAGCTTGACACAATCAGAATTTATGAAGATCACGCATTTCAAATAAAATAAGGAAATATGGGACAAAATCATTCTAAGCTACGAAGGAGATGAACAGGTAAAAAGAGCAAAGCTTCAAACTCTTAGAATCCGGTATGAAAATCTTAAGATGCATAGTAATGAAAGCATAGCTAATTACTTCTTGCGTATGGATGAGATTGTAAATTGTATGAGGGATTTGGGTGAAGCATTTAAGGAAGTTGTCTTAGTTGATAAGGTTTTGAGATCCCTGTCTGCTAAATTTGATTCCAAAGTGTCTGCCATAGAAGAAAAGGAGAATCTATAGAAAATCACCATGTCACAGCTTCATGGAATCTTAACTGCTTTTGAGATGCGAAAAGAAGGACCATTAGAAGCTGCATTCGAAGCATCAAGATACATGTCAGAGGAAGAAGATGAGGTAAATTTTGTCAAAAATCTTGAATGGGGAACTGGACGATTCAAAGGTAAGCTACCTTTCAAATGCTTTTCATGTGGTAGAGTTGGTCACTATGCTGCTAGATGCCCTCATAACAAAGGAAAGATGTTGGAAGAAGGTAATAGAAGCTATTATACCCATGTTAAAAGTAATGACTCATTCAATGGTAGAAAATACATTAGAAGTCTCATGGCTTATGATAAGAAGAATGCAGAAACTGAAGAAGTTACCAAATTAAACGAACAATTGGAGACAGTAACCAGGGTAAGGGAGAAATTGCAGGATATAGTAAAAGATCAGAGTATGACAATTCAAAGTCTTGAATCAAAGATCTTCTCTCTAAAAGAAGATCTTGAAAAATCAAAGGAGCAAAACATAGATGCTCTTGAACATGAAGTAATCAAATTAAAGCAACAAGTGGAAGAAGGAAGAAAAGCTGAAGAAGACCTAAGGAAACAGTATCTGAAAAAGGAAGAACAACATCAGGCTGAGGTAAATATCTTAAAAGGTAAATTAGAAGAAAAGGGTAAATTGTTGTGATTTCAAGATAGTACTAAGATTTTGGATGACATTCTTGGTAGTCAAATATCCCCTAGTATCAAGACAGGTCTTGGCTTTCATGAATCTGTTGAAGGTGAATCTAGTTCGCAAGGTGAGGTAAGGAACTCCAAAGAGAAATCTAAAATGATCAACAAGGAGTTGAGAGGTCATTCCCATCAACAATCAAGGAACGAGATTCTTCAAGGAAATCTTTTACTCCTCCACTGAATAATGTTGAATGCTATGTATGTCATAATCTTGGTCATGTTGCAGCCAGATGTAGAAGTAGAATGGTTCAAGACCATCACAAAAGATCATCACATCCCAGGTACTTCAGAGGATATTGCTTTGCCTGCAATGCATATGGACACAAAGCAATTGATTGCAATAGAAGGAACATGAAATATGTAAGATGTTATTCATGCAACAAACTTGGACATAAAGCAAGGGAATGCAAGAGCAAATTTCAAAGTTCAAAACAAGAGGACCATACATCATCACAGTTTCAGAAGACAGAATTAGGAATAGAAAGGTGTGACATAACTCAGTTAGCTAACATAACAGACACAGGGGATACTGAAAGTGAAGAAATTCAGTATTCCATCTTGCATACGCTGATATAATGAAGATAAATCGTGTATATACGCGAGCTACAGGCTGCAGAGTCGCGTATATGGAGAAAGGGCAGTAGAACAGACTCAGGGAAAGGTTCGGTCATGGTTGGCACTAGCTCAGGGGGAGCATATACTTCAAACAAGGCATTGTTGGCATTATGATTAGAAGTTGGAGATGATGCTTATGTAGCTAAATGATACATCCTATTGGTCGGTCAAAAGAATGATATTGCAAGAGTGCAGATCATATGGTGTATGATAGTTGTTGATAACTATCATATGATGTATGTATAGAGTCATGGCATGCTTTTGCAGATCGTGCATGAGCTCAGGGGGAGCATGGACAGATTGGTACATCTTGGCACATACAAAGGAGGAGCTCAATCAGAGATGTCAGCTGATACACAGGGGGAGTATGGACAGCAGATGGAGATCAAAGAAGAGAATATCTCCGTCCGCCCTTTGCCCTTGATGTCAAAGGGGGAGAGTGACTTGGTGTGGTTGTTTCCATCAAGTCCAAAGGGGGAGATTGTTGGCTTTATGATTCAAGTGTTGTCCTTGATGGCAACTCACTCAGAGGAATGATATAGGTGATGGCAACTCACTCAGAGGACAGATCATAGTGCAGCAGGTAAATAGAGAGATATACGCAGGCTAACCATGAAGAATGTGCATATATACGCGGGTTAGCGGAGCAGAAGGAGCGTACACGTATACACGCGGGTTAATAGAAGTAAAGGCGTGTACATGTTGGAAATCATGGTTTTGGTCCATGGTATTTAGTCCATAGTATTTGGTCCAAAGTGACGACCCCAAGTATTGGATTCATGGTATTGTTTCTACATGGTTTTGGACCATGGTATTAAGAGAAGCCTAACCTATATAAGGAGAAGATCATTAGACAAAAAAGTGGTGCAAGGAAATAATGTCTGACGAAGTGTGAAGATCTAGTATCTCTGGTTATTTGTTTGTGTTGCTTGGATTGGGTTGATATAACAGTGAAGGTACACGTAATTATCTTTAGATCTGTACGCAGGTTGTATGAGGTGAAAGCGCGTATACACGCGGTTTTGATATAGTAAAGTAGTGTATGCATTATGAGATTTGGTATTTCAGGTTGCTGTTGATTCTACTGGTTGTTGCAGAGTTCTGGGCTCTGGTTTTCGTTCTGTGTTTTGATGACAGGGTTTCAGTGATTCAGTATTGGGTGATTTAGAGATTTATGATGCAAGTATAAGTTGATGATTGTATTGCAGCAGTGATTGTTTTGTACTTATGGATCCAGTCTGAAAATTGATGAAACATGGTCCCTGAAGAAAAGAAGGTTGCATCCTTCTGTAGGTCAGCCCCTACATACTAGTTATATTTCGCTGTACAAGAGCTAAGGGGTTGTAGCTCCCTTCCAGAAGTAACTAGAAACGAGAGAGGGTTGAGCCCTCTGCAGGTTGTAGCCTGCGTGCTGGTAAAGGACTGCACCAGTAATTTTAAAAGTAGTTTCTTATTAAAGGAAGAAGAGACGAATTGCAGCATTTGGTTTTTCACCCACATTGGTTCCACCTTATATCATGGTGTCATGTGTGCTTCTTATGTGTGATGATCTGTATTGTTTTACTACACCTGTTTACTGTTAATGTGGTTAATAATGTTCTGATGCATTTACTGAAGATAAGCTAACTAAATCATAAGATTGCTGCATATACACTTGTTGCATTTAATACAGTCGCATATATACGCGTATACCCTTAACTGAAGTTGCGTATATGAATCTGAGTGTGAAAATGAAAAAGTATCTGATTTGATAATACTGATTCACCCCCCCCCTCTCAGTATTATATTCAACAGAACTATATTAACCATATATCTCAAGAATTTATTCATACTCAAGAGGAAATATGATGCCATGAACAGAATGATTATTGTTATAACATTCATAAGAAATGTTAGGAGCTTATTATTTCAGAAGAATTTCATAGGTATGCATATTTCAGCCAATGATAATCTTTGAAGGGATCATCTTCATAGCTCTGTACATTTAGGAAAGGCATGCACTCCAAACACAATTTAGATTTAAGAGATTTCCATGAAGATAAGTCAACTGAGACAAAATTTTAAATCCAGTCAGATGTTGAATCTTGAAAGTCAAAAGAATTATATTTTAAATGCCTAAAGTCTTTCAAGAGAGAATTTGCATTCAGTGAAACCATGCAAATAAAAGAATTTTGTGAGAAAACTGAGATCTGACTTGGTTTTTGGATCTTACTAGAGTCACAAGAACCTGCCATAACCATCAAAGGGAATTTAAGTGCCTCAACTTCTTGAAAAATCCTGAAACTTTCAAGAATTGTAGAATTGGATTCCAAAGATTGAATAAATCATGCATGGTGTGTGGAAAACTATTATCAATAATTGCAACAACATCACTACTATTAAGATGGTAACCATCTAAATCCCTTATTTGATTTGAATTTGTGACTTGAAAAAACATATTACCAAAAGGCTAATATTCTTCTAATTGAACATCTAAGGATGGATGGATTGGATTAATCTCATGAGTACCTTGAATTGAAGAATTTTCTTCATGCGGGACTAGAAATGATAATGAATGGAATGGATACTTGATGATTTCCTTACCTTATTCTTCATCATGGATAACCTGACTACCCTATTTAAATTCAAAATCCAACTCATTATATGATGAACTTGAAGAGCATGATGAACCTTCTTCACAAGTCAACACATTACAAACAATAGAGAACAAGGGATGATGATGTGAAGAGGAAGTTTCCATCAGCTAACCTTCATTGATTGAATCAGATTCTAGATCTTTCAAATTAGAGTCTTCCTGATAAATTGAAAAATAAGTAGATGCACTTGGGAATTCACCATCATATACATCGATGGAAACATCATTATCAGAATGATGGTAACCCAAGAATTCAGATTGATTAGGAAAATTGGTTTCATTTGATTGACTACCAAGATTAGTAGATTCAAAATAAACCAAGAATGGAAGAGCATCGTCTTCACATGGAGACTTTGAAAAAGAGAAGAAAGATCGAGAAAATATTCACCTTTCTATTCCTTTTCATGTCAAATGTGAGTACCTTGCACTTCATTACTACTTGGATTTGGAAAGGACTGATTGAGTAGATCAAGGGGGAAGGGATCATGAGAAAGGGATAATAAAGGAGGACACATATGCCTCGAAGAGATGCTTCAAATATTGGAGTTATGAGCACTAATATCATATTGAGAAATCAAGGGATTATCCTTCACCTTAGGCTTCATCAACCATTCCAAATTATCTTTAGTTAGATCAAGATCATGGGAAGTGGATGAAGGTTGAGAAGATGGATTAGGAATTTGACTTGAAAATTTCCCAACTTGATCATTAATTCATAGAGGTAACCCAATTGTTACTGGAGAAGGAGGAGGAAAAGGAACAAAAGGAATAATAGGTCCCTCCTCTGAAATAATAGGTGTCTCATGATTTACAAAAGTTGGGAGAACAAGATCACCAGGAGGATTAGACCCACTGTGTAAAGATATTTGAACCAAAATTTCAAACTTCATATTAAGGAAATACAAATATATATCTTCCACAAGAAACACATAACCTAAGTGAAGGAATCCACTGGAAAAATCCTCAATTTATTCATTAGGATACATTCTTAGTTAATTAATCCTTTTAAGAACATCAAGGTAATCATAACCATCAAAATATTAATTAATCTCCTTAAGGAATTGATCAAATTAATGGATGGAAGCATGCAGTAGGGTATGACACCATCGGTTAACTCGACCTTGAAGGGTGAGGAAGAAAAGAACATAAGAAATATCTTCATCTTTAATTTCATGATATTCACAAAACTTGAAAAATTGAAAGAAATGCTCGACTATGGATATATCACCCTCACCACAAAACTTCAAATGAGACAAGTCATAAATTTGTTCCATGGAGATGAAAAGTTTACCGGGAGATAGGTTAGAAAAAAAAAGATTGGGATTATGATTTTGGAATGAGCCATTTAAGATAAAAGATTTAAAACAAACTCAATGGGAACAACTTGTCATATTGCCCTCCTTCTAGCACAAAAATGTTTACGATGTTGGATATCACTAACATACATGGTGTCTCCTTAATGCGAAGTCCCAATTAGACCTCACACTATTTAGAGTAAGAGCCCCATCCAGAATATTGGCTCGACCACCATAACTTTAAGGTTCACCTTGGTTTCAATGGATAACATAAGAGATGATATACATAACCCCTGGACAATTAAGTAGACATTGTGAAACACCAATTGCAGTATGTAAAAGGAGGCCTTCATGAGAGAAAAGAAACGAGTGAGCCTATTGAAGGAAGTAATAGTAATAACCTAAGAGAGACACATGAAATCAAGCAAACATTTGTTAGTTATCTAGAGAAGTGGTGCACATAGACACAACGACCATTAAAACCAATACAACACACATTCAATAAGATAAGTATCAAAGACAGTGTAATAGTTCAATTTCTTTGGTACATATGAACACAACATATACCACAAACATCCCAAGAATAGTCTTAAAATATTCAAAACATATGCATGAAAATTTGTTGCCTCATTGAGCTTCAGTATGAGGTGAAAGATCCAAGTACACAATTACAATGGTGCATAACTAGTTCCAATAGTGGAACATTAAGTCACTTCTTGCTTCTCCAAAAAATATTCTTCTCGCCTATGTCAAGTCAAAGAAGCCAAGACTAACTCTCCAAATCATAAGCCTCCAAAATCCCTTTGCTTGAGTTATGAGGGAGTGTTTATAATAAGAGGAATGACCTTTCATATCCACTTGACTCTTGAGTTACCCTCATGACTCTTAGACTTCTAATAATTCCTTTGAACTTCTAACAACTCTTTAACTTCTGAATTACTTTTGGACTTCTCTTATTAACTCTTGAACTTCTCCTAAAGACTCTTTTGTCCATATATGACTATGCGACTTTTCATATTCCACATATGACTCTTGGACTCCCACGCATTACATTTTGTCATTTCCTTGATAATACATAATTAAATTCCACATGATGATGTGGTATGAAAAATGAACACATTTGACATAGAGATGACACTTGCACAAGTTACAACTTGACAATGATGACATGGAACTCATGATGAGGTTTCAATGCCAAGTTGTTCTCTTTGCTACTATGTCATGCATTCATTATAGTAGATATGATATATGCATCATCCTTATGTAAAGATCCACTATGTTCCTCATTCTTACCCTCCAAAGGATATTGGGTTAGTATGAAAATATTCTAAGTCACCATGCAATGTCTTCTTTCTGTATAGTCCAAGATATGCTTCCTATCTTCATATTGTTTTTCTTTGTGCTTCTTTTGTGTAAGTGTTCTTTGTTCATTCTATTTACTATATTCCTTGAGCATAATCTTGTCATGCTAAGAAATTACTCCTACTAATCAATATCACTCATGGAAACGAAAAATTAATCTTAAAATCATCTACTCTATCACTATTATCTCATGGAATGAACTGCTTATGATAGGCTCGTAGAAGGGTTGGAGGAAGGAGGCTTAACAAGGAAAGCACATTTGAACTCATCGGTAGCCTAATAAGTCTCAATAATCATATTATTGTGTTATGAATTGTGAAGAGAGGCTCTCCTTGGTCCAATGCAGCGGGCAAGCTCGAGGGACAAGGTGGAGAGCTTGTTCCTTAAAACTGCGCCATGCACCAAGAAGGAAAGAGAGGAAGACTTAGAAAGTGTAGTTTGACTAGCCAAAGGATAAGAGAGGGCCTCCTTGAGACTTGTTACTATGCCATGCACACAAAGGGAAGAGCTTGACATGTGTTCAACACAGAGGGGAATAATAAGGAACAAGTGTGAAGGCTTGAGGCTTGAGACTGTGCTATGCATTGAAGGAAAGAGCAGGCCTTATGGAAAGAATATTTTTTCACAACAAGGGTCCATTGTATCTTAATACTATGCCATGCATTGAATGACACTTGTTAGGATAAGGCTTGAGCAGATAAAGGGACAAAAATGACCAAGGGAAGCAAGATTGAGCCTCGTTTGTGTGTCATGTGCTGGGAGGAAAAGGAAACTTGAGGGCCTACATAGTTTGACTGGACAAGTGGTCATTGTTTCTTTAGAATGATCTTTTAATTCTAAGATAACATATTTTTACCCACTAGTGGGTGCTTGTTCACTTGGAAATACATAGAAAGCAAGTACCATTTCCTAGGATGGTTTTCACTACGTTGTGACGATAGGAGGGCCTTTGTGTTGCATGGTTGGCTTCTAAAAGAGGGGAAAATGAGTCCTTATATGAACAAGGATTTGTCTAAGTTCCATGCAAGACAAAGGTGATAAAGAATCAGTGCAGTCAGTCAATATGAAAACCAAGGGTTAGATGACTACCCTTGGAAGGTCCTTTAATGAAAAAAAAATTGTGAGAAAGGTTGCATCAATGAGAATAATAAATAGGCTAAAATCATCACTTGATAAGAGGTTTGATTCCTTCACTACTCGCACTAGGAAGGAGGACTGAGAAGAGCTCCAAAATGGATAAGGGTGGGACTAGTAGAGTAAGAGAGGGAAATGCATTTGCACATGACTCAAACTTGGATCACACACATGAAGGCCATCAATACAAATGAGGAGACTGCATATGATTCATGAATAAAAATCACTCCTTGAAACGATATCAAATCAACACTTATTAGTATGTGCGACAGTTGAATCGACACATTACGAAACCTAGAACACAAGTTGCGACAAAAGTGTCATTTGTGACCAAAAGGTGCGATAAGATATAGGAATGTGTTTAGTGCATATTCTAATGATATCTAAGTTAATCTGATGTAGAAGAGTGCACCAGAACGAAATCTAGTGTTGCACGAAGGTGCGGCACATGCAGGAGTCAAAACAACAAAAGACAACCCCTGCGACAATAAGAAAACATGAATATGGAACTTCCAAAATGCGAATGACATTGAAAGCAACACATCTCAGAATGAAGATAACATGTCAAAAATGACACTCATTAAAGTGAAAGCAAGCAAAAGAAAGAACCGAAGGTATGGAAGTGAAACTTGTGAAAACAAAGGTGTGCAAAAGTGACAGTTGAGATAACTCACCAAAATAGGAGTACAAATGCAACCAAGGTGAGGGAGATTGTCAATGAAAGTGCACACTGATTGTCAGTATGGTATGAACATTTCATCAACACTATCTTGATGGGTTGTGTTATGCTTGTTCAGGCTTGCATAAAAGAAGTGCATTTGCGAATTCACCAACAACTGGGAATGTGCAAGAAAGTGAACTAACACTTAAAATATAAGAAGAAGACTCAAATACTTTGCAAAAAATTAATCAACAATGTAGTGACCATGGAGGACAGATCGTTAGATCTTCAATAGGCTCTAAAATTCCAATGGAGGAAATTTTTTGGAGGGTGTTGATTACAACATCAAAAAGTGTTAAAGTCAATGGGAAGAGATCATTGAAGGAGATCCTTGATGTATGCCCCACTAATCGACAAAAGGTTGGCACCAAGATATGGTATCTTATAAAGAAACTAAAGAACGCATGCACAACTAACATAAGGATCGTTGACAAAAAAGGTATAATGATACTTGTAGATGGCCAAATCTAACTAAGGCTTCCCTTGAAGATATAATGACATGACACAATAGTGAACTTAGTAGCATATCCTGGAGAATACCAAACAAATTGGATGACGTCACAAGAGGAATCACCAAAGCCCATAGAGTGGAAGGGTAACCAATGAGGTGAGATACTGACTTAATAACATAGTGACTTGACTCAAGATGATGGTGTGGATCTAAATCTACGAAAATACCAATTGTAAGAGTGTGAATCAAACAAGTGTCGTGTTCAAGGGTGATATAAAATCTGATGATCCAATGCTAAAGAGGAAAAAGACTCACCCCTACCCTTTTTGTATATTGTATTCGCTTCATAGTTTAGTGAGCATGAAAGTGAATACAAGAGAGATTCATGGGTTCCTTTTTCATTAAATTTTAACAAGCATGAATAAGTGATAAAGGAATACTTAGAGTGGTTCCTTTTTCATGAGTTTTGTAGAGAAGCTGAAAAAGAGATAAAAGCATAGTTGTGTCCTTCTCACATTATAATGAGCTTGAGAATGGAAAAGAGTTCACTCACAGACTTTCATCTTGACTAACGTGTAGGGAAGGATGGACATCGCTTGGCATTTTCATGTAGGCTTCACAAGCATGAAAATATAGCAAAAGAAACTTGATATTTTCATTTTTTAATGAGCATGAAAATAATACCAAAAGGGAGCTTGTTCCAGAGAGACGAGTGGTATAATGGTATGGTTTGAAGGCCGATGAAACTAACCTAAGAAAAGAATGAAGTAGTGATGAAGTGTTTAGAAATGGAAATCCACTCATAATAGTGGTCTCTCTGAAAGGTGATGATGGGTTGAGAGATGGAGGCATGGTTGATGCAAAGGCATGAGTTCAAGTACACCTGTGAGGTTGGCAAGAAGAATCAAGGTTACCATCCTTATGAAAACATCTTAGCGAGAAATTGAGGACGTGAGAATAGGTGGCCATAGAGAAACAAGTCAAAATATGGGGACCCCCTATAGGTAATGATGGCCAAAAATAATAGAAAAGGAGAATAATGAGGCTTAATTTTTATTCCATGGTGGGTATTAAAGAGAATCTTCAAACCTATGAATTATTACAACATGGGCACCAAAACATAAATTGGGTATTATTCTAGGGTTCCCATGAAGGGTAGGCTCTACCACACAAGTTATGATATGCAAAGTACAATGTTAATATGAAACCTGGTGAGGAGGGCCCTAAGGAAAAGTGAAACAATTACGGAAAATGTCAATAATATAGTGACAATATTGATGATGCGTAGTCCTATATACCATTTTCGACTTTATACCTAAAGGAAGCATGAATTTTGGTGATTTTTTTGGAATATATTATATGAACATATACAAGACACCACTCCCAAAGGTCTAGGAATATTAATTAACCTAGATCCCAATACAAGGCACCGCGATATTATTCCCATCATAGTCAACAAGCACATATACCCCTTCTTTAGCATGTGTTTAGTAATGTAAGGACCGATCTATTGGGTTCTAACTTTCTTGTACCAAGTTGTTCATGTCACTGGATGTAGACTTGGAGTAAATTGCTTTTAGAAATAAACAAGGTTGAATAGAATTTTCATATTCAAGTTTGACTCATTTTTGGTGAGCTTCATTGGCTAGAAGAGAATCATGACATTGTTCATTGAGGTCAGTCAAATATAGGATGTGTTCTTCCTTGGCTGAAGTTTTTGGGATAAGTTCGATGGGAAGTTTTAATGAGAGAATCTTGCATTCCGTAGGAAAATGTTGATTTTAAAAAATGACCTCAACAACATTTAGGAAACTGCTCGGTCAAAGCCCCAAATAATACTTTCTTCCATTTAGATTGGTGGTTCTAACTTGTTCTATTGGGTCCAGTTACCCCCTCACCCTTCCTGTTGACCTATATTGTATCTAATTATTCATCAACAAGAAGAGGCAATTGGATTTACTCTCTTACTGATAGCTTGTAAGAAAGAAACACTTAAGCTCAAATAAGGGTTCAACCAAGCCATGCTAAAGTTTGCTCCTATTTACAGAGACTTCAAAATATGCTTTTAAAATGAAAATGAAAATGAATCTTAATGCAAGCAACAAAAGAAATCTAATCTACCCTATCTCAATTAGGATAATATATAAATCATACCCAATCAAGAGAAAAACGATTTAAAAGAATGGGGATTTAACATGTATTGTATGATTAATATCAAAATACTTAAAAAATTCTAAAAACCAATATTTTAAGTGTCATGTGTGCTTTATTTCAGAGATTATAATAGTGAAAGATAAGTCATAAAAAAGTAGAAATAGTTCATATAGTTCAATGACTATTAAATCTATTTTAAATGACATTTTTCTTAGTAAACGATTACTGAGAAATTTTATTAAACACAAGAGAAAATTTTAAATAAATTTCATATCTATAAAACCATTAGATAAGATAACTTTTCTAGTAGAAAACCATTCTCATATCAAACAAAAGTGCAAAATATGAAACAAATATGCCATTAAAAGAATAAAATCTACATTGGGAAATAAAAGTATTTGAATACAAATTTATAAAACCTGATTCCCTTGCTCTGTTTTTCCATGAATCTTCAACAATTCTCCCAAAATCATTAGCTTTGCTAATAGAGGAAAGAGATGTAATAGTACACAATTCTCCTCAATAACAAGATTTAAGCTATGACACTCAGATCTGAGTATTCCCCTTAACCTACAGTTAAAATCGTCTTTACAAAAGTGGTCAAAGTATCAAAATTCCAAGAAAGAGGAACCCTTTCCTCATTCTCAAAACTGATATTTATAATTTACAAAAATAATTTCCAAAAATTAGATTTGTTTAAAGAAGTTCATACCCATCGATTTTCAAGCTGCAGATCCTCTTTTTCTCCCTTGCTAGTTCAATCTTATTTCTCCAAATATTCTTTGTCTCCTTCCAATCAATGATTTTCCAAAAACAATCAAAATTCCAATAAAACAAATTAAAATTGATCTTCAAATTTGAAAAGCAAAATTGTCACAAAACATTGTTACGGGAACACGATTCGAGGAGGGAGAGGAGTAGAGAAGCTAGGGTTGGAGTTGAAGACAGGGTTTTGGATTTAGGGTACTATGGCGAGGAGTGCATGGGGAAGTGTTGCTCCCTCCTACAGCCAGGCAATCACAAGAGGAAGTCAAAATGCAGGAAAGAAACATTTCAAAAAACCACTGGAAAAGATCTCAGAAACTAGAAGTCAGGGGACATCTGGAAGAAGCGGAGATCAAAATCAGGAAGGGGATCAACAAGAAACGAGAAGAGAAAAGGAGATTAGAGGCAGTAGTGAAAAAGTGGCTTCGAGAATGACAACAGGGGTATGCAAGCCCAAGTCAGGCATTATTCCTCGGGTCATATTAAGCGACCCAGCGATACAAGCTCATAGAGATCATATGACAGAGCATGCAATTATTTTCAAGTTCAAGGGGCTATGGCCGATGGAAATGGCTTTACATGTTTGGATAAGGAGCCATTGGAAGCCAAAGGGGGGAATACATTTACATCTGGGTTCTAGGGGTTTTTTCACAGTAGTGTTCACAAGCCTAAAAGACAAAGACAGAGTGTTTGAAGGGGGGCCCTATTTCTATGCTACGACAGGACTCTACATGCAGCCATGGATGATGAACTTTGTCTTGGAACGTGAAACATTCACTTCAGTACCAGTTTGGGTTAGACTATATTCCCTCCCTCTGGATTATTGGTTTCAAGAATCTTTGAAAACCATAGGCAACAAGCTAGGACATTTTATAAAAATCTCAAAGGCAACTCTGAAAGGGAGATATACCTCCCTTGACAGAATATGTGTGGAAATGGATCTATCTGGAGCCCTGTTGGAAGCGATCATTTTAGAATTATATGATGAAGAACGGGTGCAGACAGTGGACTATGAGCACATACCATTCAGATGTCGTAAATGCCATGAACATGGGCATCTATATAGAGACTGCCCTACAATCAACAGGGAAGATAATAAAAAAACCACTGTCGAAAGAGACCACGAGGGTTTCACCAAAGTTGGTAGTAAAGGAAAAGGAGGAAAGTGTCCACATAAGAAGGAAAATGATGAAAAACACACAAGACAAAACAACTTCAAGATCTTGGAGGAAGAAGAGGGGAACAAGGAGACAGTCCAGGACATGGAGAATGTAACAAAAGAACAGGATAGGGTAGATGACATGGAGGATATCACAATAGACAACCAGCAAAAGGATGATCTATCAAGCCTGATGGAGATCAGTAGAGACCAAGAGATGACTCCAAGTGAAGCAGGAACAGAGGAACATGACTTACATGAGATTCAGGATAGGGAAAATCTAGATCTAGAGAAATTTCTGGAACAAGTTAAAAAAATAGGGGTAGACTCCCTGCTAAAAGAGAATTATAATAGAGTACAATAAATCTTTCTCTGGAGGTCACAAGTGAAGGGAGAGAGAGTAAAAAAGAAATCATGAAAGCCAGGAGCCAAGTGGTGTCAAGATGATGGAGAATCCTTAGGCACAATCTTCAAAGAACTCAGGCAGGAAAAGAGGAAGAAAGAGGCAGAATGAACTGCTGAACAAATGTGGGAAACTGTTGATAAACTCAGGTAAGATGAAAGATCTTACCAGTTATTCCTTTACTAATCTTTCTTAATGAAGTTCACAACTTGGAACATTAGAGGAATAGGTAATAGAAGGAAACAAAGAAATCTTAGTAACAGAATGAAGGAAGAAAAACCAAACATTGTTTTTATTTAGAAGACAAAATGTTCAATGGAAAAGATAAGATATATTCATATTAAGTGGTTACTCAATTATGAGTATTTAGAGGTCAAGGTAGATAATTTGGTGGGGGGATTCTCACTTTGTGGAACCCACAAAAATTGGGAATTCTGGATGCTGAAGCATCTAGGAACTACCTTTCCCTGATATGTCAAACTATAGGGGACAAGGAGATATACATGATTATGAATGATTATGGACCTCAAAAGCTAGCAGATAAGCTCAAGATTCTCACTTCCCAGGAGGAACTTAGAGAGAGACATCCCACTTTTCCCTAGATCATTGCAGGAGATTTCAATATGATAAGATCTCTTTAGGAAAAAAAAAGGAGGCATTAGACAGCTAGGCAGAGACTCCATGGCCTTCCACAACTTCATTAGGAACATGAGGCTGGTGGATACTGAAACATTAAATGGAACCTTCACTCGGAACAACAGAAGGGGAGGGGCCCATTAGGTTGCTTCCAAACTTGATAGATTCATGATTTTAGAGGACCTCTTTCTCTCAAGACTTGCCATGACAACCTCCATTCAGATCATTGGCCTGTATAGCTGGAAACCACCTTTATGGGAACTCCGAGAAATAAACCTTTCATGTTTGAAAATGTCTGGCTCTCACATCCTAATTTCACTAATAACGTTGAGACATGGTGGAGAGAGGAGTTGAATATTCAGGGTTCAAAATTGTATATGCTCCAACAAAAACTTCAACATATAAAATCTCGTCTTAAAGTTTGGAACAAAAATGAATTTGGAGATAGCTTCAAAGCCAAAAGAGAAACTGAACTGAAGCTTGAGGAGATCAATCAGATCATCATCATAGATGGCTTCACCGAAGAGAGGCAAAATTTAACTGACTCTCTGCAGGAAGAATGGGAGAACCAATGCTTACAAGAAGAAATTTTCTGGAGGCAGAAATCAAGAATTCAATGGATTAAAGAGGGAGAAAGAAACACAAAATTCTTCCACAAAACCACCATAGCTCACAAGGCAAACAACATAATCACAAAGATCAAATATTCTCAAGGCATTTAGCGAGTTTCTCACAGTGATATGGAATTGGTCCTTGCTCAACACTTCTGCAACATTACAAAGGAGCCTCTGGAGGACAAATCTAGGTTCATTGAACATTTCACTCAATATATCCCTCAGCTGGTTACCAGAGAGGACAACCACAATCTCAACAGGCCATTTTCGGAAGAGGGGGTCAGTGAAGTGATTATTGAAATGCAGAGCAGAAAAGCACTAGGCCCGGATGGATTCAATGTAGATTTCTTCAAGCCCTGTTGGGAAACTGTCAAACCTGATATCCTCGAGGTGGTGGAAGACTCAAGAAGATCCAAAAAGGTACTAAAGGATCTGACTGCATCCTTCATAGCTCTGATCCCAAAGCTAGAAAATGCCATGACTCTGGATGGTTTTCGGCCCATAGCCTTATGTAATGTGGTGTATAAAATTATCTCCAAAGTAATAGCCAATCGACTCAAACCACTTCTACCCTCTCTCATTTTGGAGGAACAAACAAGCTATGTGGAGGGAAGACAAATCCTCAACAATATCATCCAAGCTCATGAGGTGGTACACTCTCTCAAAAGCAGCAAACAACCTGGCATGATCATTCAGTTGGACCTTGCGAAAGCCTATGAAAAATTGAGCTGGGCTTACATAAGAGCAATTCTAAAAGTCTACAGTTTTGATCAGAACTAAATAAGATGGGTCATGACATTAGTTACCTCAACCAGTTTTTCCATACTGCTTAATGGAGCTCCTTCAAGGACATTCATTCCCTCCAGAGGGCTCAGACAAGGAGATCCGCTTTCATCGTTCCTCTTCGTCCTCATGATGGAAGGGCTAGGTAGAGTGATTAAGATGGCAAATTCTGAAGGAAGAATTTAGGGCATCAAACTTACCACAGATGGAGAGGCAACAATCATCAACAATTTGTAGATGATACTATGTTGTAGGGCATACCTACCGTTAGGGAGGTGAGAGCAATCAAAAATATCTTAAATGACTTTGCTATGGTAGCAGGCATTGAGGTAAGCCTTAACAAGTCCAAAGTTTTTTTTCTTTAACACTAATATTGCTATTAAGAGAAATATTACCAAAATTCTTGGATTTCAAAGAGAACAGCTACCTTCCAAATATCTTGGCATTCCTCTTAATGACAAACTGCTAAGCAAGAAAATGTGGGAACCCATTTTAAATAAACTTCAGGACAAGATCAAAAAATGGACATGTAGGTCACTAAATCTGGCAGGACGCCTTGTGCTCACATAGGAAATCCTGCAGGCCATTCCCATTTTTATGTTTTCAGCTCTTCTTCCTCCTCAAGGTATCAAGCAGGTAATAAGAAACATTCAAAGGGAATTTTTGTGGGGTAGAGGGGAAGAGAAAAATAAGTGGGCTTTAGTAGCCTGGGACAAGCTTTGTAAGCCCAAGAGCCATGGTGGTTTGGGACTTCATAATCCTGAGACCCTCAGCAAAGTCTCGAGAGCCAAGCTTTGGTGGAGATGGATTAAGGAACTGAATGCCCCCTGGGCTAAGCTTTGGAAACAAAAACATGCCAAGCATTGGCAAGAAAAGGATCATATTAGAATGTTAGGGAAAATCAGGGGCTCCCATATATGGAACCTTGCCTGGGATAATAGAAACATTGTTCAGCACCATTGTTTCTGGGAAATTTGGGCAGGGGATCTTGCTCAAAATTGGGAGGATAACTGGCAACAGGAACCCAACCTTTATAGGGATGAATTTGCAGATCTCCAAAATGACACAGACAACAAAGGTATGGTTCTAGTAAAAGACTTCTGGCATCAGGAAAGGAACAATGTAAAATGGAGGGAGTGGAAGGATCTAGGATACAATGATGAAAACCAGCTGAAAACCAACGCAAAAGTCCTCACCCAAGAGCTCGAGCATAGAAGGATTCTTGTCTCTTCCTCAAAGGATCAATTACAATGGGGAAAGAACACTGAAGGCAACTTTAACCTCAAAGAGGCCAAATGGGAAGTCACGAGATTTAACTTTGTGAATCCTAATCAAATGTGGAAGAAACTCTAGAAAAGTCGGCATTGGATGAAAATAAAGCTTTTCATTTGGCTAGTGCATCAAAGGAAGATATTAACTTGGGAGAATCTCCTCAAGAAAGGTGTCATTGGTCCTTTCAGGTGTTACCTTTGTGGTGCACATGAGGAGACAATTGAACACCTTCTCAACCTCTATCCTTTCACTTCAAAGTTGTGGGACTCGGTGGCTGCTATCTTTAGACAAACTAATAGGGACAGTCTCAGCATATCCAACACTCTAAAGAACTGGAGGAAGAACTTCTCAAGGAATGAGATAGTTAATAAAGCTTGGATTCTGGTTCCAGGTTTTGTCATTTGGCATGTGTGGAAAGAACACAATAGTCGAATCTTCAAAAACAAAAACTTGCAGGCCCCAACACATAATTGAGCAAATTCTAAGGTAGCTCAAAGACACAGTTAGAAGTTTGCTGAGGACCCTTCCTAAAGATCCTCCCCTGCCCCATGAGGAGAGAATTTTACTTCACTTGGGGCTCAATTCTATTAATCCTTTAGAAATAATGAAGACAATGATCCTTCTAAACACGTGTGCTACCATCTGGAAGCCTCCTCCTTATGGTTTCTTAAAAATCAATATTGATGGAGGAGCTAAGGGCAACCCAGGATTAGCGGGCTTTGGGGGTGCCATAAGAGATGATCAGGGACAAATACAGATGATCTTCCATGGCCACTTGGGGAAGGCTACAAACAATAGGGCTGAGCTCATGGCATTAGAGTAATGCTTGGAAATCCTGGTGAATTCAGGTTCACACACCGTTATAATTGAAGCGGATTCGGAATTAATTATTAGAGTGACTAAGAAGATTAGTAATGGCACCTCCAAGGAAAATTTTAAGAACCCCCCCTAAATTTATAAGTATAATAAATGGGGGAATCTCCATGGTATATAGGAAAAATGGAAGGCGATTTTATCAATAATATAATATGTATATATTATTTTTTGGTGAATCTCTCACTAGCCATGGCGAATATTTTACTCAATCATAAAATCTTGTAAGATATTGGTATTACCATGAGTTATCATAAACCTGGAGCTTAAAATTACTATTAGTAATTTATAAAAATTAATAAAATTAATAGTTGAAATTTATTTTATTTTTTATTTTAACCAAGCTAAAATGTTTAACATACATTAAATTACAACATCCATTTTTACTCTTGATCCACCAAGGCCCGAGAGGGATCAAATATTTTTTCACTCTATGCTAGTTTACATATCATGATATTTGATACCTCTCGGGGGTTAGTAGATCCAGAGTAAAGATGGATCTATGCTGGTTTAATTCCCCTATTAAATAGGCTACATTTCAGGTGAATACCATGGGTCAATACCATGTGCCATTTTGGTGAATAACATGGGTCAATACCATGTGCCATTTTTATTTTTTATTAATACTAATATTAGGGTTAATAATGTTTTTTTGCATGGTATTAATAACAATCTAGTCCATGGTATTTTTCCCATAGGTTCACCTAAATATAACACATTTTTTGAGTGTTCATAAATATAAGGTGACATACAGAGTAAATATAAAAAAAATGTTTTATTTGTTTACCATACCTCTCGTTTATTTATATTTTTATTAGTTTAACATACCTCTTTTACAAATATGGTATTTGCCCCATGGGATTCACTTAAATAAAACCTTTTTCTCATGCCTTCATAAATAGAATGAAGGTTATGGACTAAATATAAAAAGAGGTTTTATTTATTTACCATACATCTAGTTTATTTATATTTTTATTTATTTACCATACCTTCTGAGTAAGTATAAAAAGGTGTTTTATTTATTTACCATACCTCCACTTTACTTATATTTTTATTTGTTTACACCCTTTCATGTATATAAGGTGGCTTTTGGAGTAAATATAAAAAATGTTTTATTTATTTACCATACTTCTCATTTATTTATACTTTTATTAATTTACCATACCTCTTGTATAAATATGGTATTTGGCCCATGGGAATTACTTAAATAAAACCTATTCTTGAAATGGGCGAATGGATTCACTTTAAATAAAACTTATTCTTTGAAATTGGGCGAATGAAGGTTGTAACTCCTAATTTTCAAGGCTAAATTTAACTTTTTTACTCTCCCCTTAAAATAAGGTGGGCTATTTTAGGGATTTGTAAAAATGTACTATGATACAAAATATTCGTCCACTAAAAATTTAAAACCCCTTAATTTCACCAAAGGGCGAACATTCGCCCCTAAAATAATCTATGATCATAATATAATCAGAGCCGACATAACAATAATAATGTAAGGGCACAATAATAACAATAGTGGGCTTCTATGGGGCACAATAATAACAATATGGGAACTACATGAGTACAACAATATAATAAGAGGGTTATACTGATAATAATTAGGGGTTACACTAGTAGTATAGGGCCAAACAAAATTCTTGATAGTATAAGATATCAATAATAAATACTGGAAATTTAGGATGGATAGGTCACATGTCTGAAGTAAAAGTCCCAAGAGATTCTTTGAAATCCGATGGAGAAATCCTTGTAGAAATTTTTTGTTCAAAGGTTTGGAGAGAAGCTGTGGAAACATGAGTAGATTCAATATGAGATGTATGGTTGCTAAGTGCAACCATAAGAGGTTTAAAATGTGTCATTTTGTAAATGTTAGGGTTCCTTTTGTTTTGAATGTGCTTCTATGCATGAGGACAAAAAAGTGATCGAAAGTTGGATTTTTTTGCCATTCCTACTTATTTTCCTCCAATAATAATCCCAAGACACTCTCCCTTTTAGATGAAGGAAATTTATATAGAACTATGTCAAGAAACCCACTTTACAAAGAATTCTCAAATGGAATCCATGTTTCAGACTCACATGGAACAATTTTTTCTTTCTTTATTTTATGAATGTCCACTTTGGGGTTGTTCTTTTTTTTGGGTAGGGGGTATTTGAGGGAGTTCATGAGAGCTTTTTCATCCAATGGTTTGGATTGGATTTGCTACAAGCAGGATATTTTTCTTTTATGTTTTCTTGTTTTTGTTCTGCAAAATTTCATGGATGGCAAAAGTCAATCACCCTTTTGATAGTAATTGGATTTTTCTTTCCATTTTAGTGAATTTTGATATTGAATACCTATAGAAATTCAATTTGATGGATTTAATGTATCAAATATAATTAGAAAAAATGAAACTGATAAAACCTTAATTAAATCCATTCACTGATTTGAATTTTTGGATATCTGAAATAGAAAAATGCACCTAATACCTCAAAATTTGTGGCATTTATCTTTTATATCAAATAGTTTCCCAATATATATGAGGGTGCCTATAGGGTAAAACATAAATGGATTTTCTTCAATTAAAAAATAAACCTACATAAATGATACTTTAGGAAAAAATGAAAAACAATTCATAGTTTTTGTCTAAGTTTCCATCCTCGACTGTAGAGGACATATTTCATTCTAAAATATGTCTTTCAAGGAATTCAACTCTCATGAAAAATCACATATGTTTCATCGCTGCAACTAACAGACGATAATGGATCACATTATTTAACATGAGGTAAATTAAAGCAGAGGGGATGTAGAAGAAGAGATGAAATGCTAACTGTTTGAAGGCATATGTCATCATATCTAGAAGATCTGCAAGGTTTGACTCTTTCTATCCTGACCACTTTAGGCTCCCCTTCTTTCTTGAAAGAATAAATTACACTATCGAAATAAATTCCCTTTGTCGCTGCTCTAAAAGCCCAAAATTTGAAGAAAATATTGTTGAAAGTAGCTTGCACATAGTATAGTAGGTGAACATATTCCATTATAAGGAAACCCCAAATTTGGATATTTGCAATGCATTTATTTTTTAGTGGTTAAGGATGCTTCTCGACACCAAACATCTGAATGAAGGGCCATCACTTCAATAATTGTTGAAGGGAAATCAATTGAGTGATTATTTGCAGCCTTGCAATTGAAATTATGGAGCCATCGTTGTAGCCAATTTCCTTGAATTGGACTAAGTTATGAACCATCATTACCCATAGGATGAATTTGTTGATTGTTGGGTTTACTCTCCTGCAAAACCATGGTGGGTGGATATTATAAGAACGTTCATTTGCACAGAAGATATAATAGCCATAAATATATCTATGCTTTCAAAATTCCCTATAGCCAAAACTTGCAATATAGACTTGTGAGATAAAGAAGACGTTATGGAGAATTTTTATTTTTTTTTCGGAGCATATGCTTGGTGTTCTCTTGTAGTTTTTAATAGATGAACATAGCCCATGCCCTTACTCAAGAGGTTGAGGCTCAAATTTTAGAGATGTTGAAGAATAACTTGAAACATACTCAAAATTCCATGATAAAAGGGGAAGACTCCACTTGTGCATCCTCTAATTGGGATGGAATTATATGCAACAATTATACAATTATGGTCACTCAAATCATACTAGAAACCAAATTTTTGAATGATATTTTTCCATCCAATATATGTGGTTTGAGAAACTTGAATAAAATTCAACTGGGTGGTAATTGCCTTGAAGGGAATCTTCCATCGACCCTTATGAATTACGGCAATATTGAATACTTCGTTCTTACCAAAAAATATTTATCTAGTACTTTACCAAATTTCTCTCCATTGAAATCCTTGGAAATTCTAGATTGGATAATCAACAACTTCATAGATCCATTCTATGCTTCTGTTAGAAATTTACCAGATTTAACCTCTCTAAGCCTAGAAAGAAATCCATTGAGTATAGGAAATATGCCTGAACAATTCATGAATTTGAAAAATCTCAGTCCACTTTACCTGGCTTCGTGGAAGGAGAAATTTCAAATTTTATTTTAAATTTTATAGATGTGGGCCTGTTGGATCTCTCTACCAATAGCTATTAAACATGAAAAAAAACACAAAAGTTGATGCATACTTCTCCACCACCTACACTGACTCTCTAACATTCTACTGTCCACAACCGACTGTCACCTAATTCCATTTGACATCTAACCTCACTGAGTACATGAATTTCACATGCAAAATTCTAGATCTTCCTTCTTCACCTATATATTTATATTTTCCCATCCTTAGAATATAAGGCAAGGCAAGACCCTTGATGAATAATAGACATGTGGTATTTATATTCTCCATTCTTGTGTTGCGTGTTCTCCATTGTTATCTTCTGTTCTCCATCTGTGTTGTAATCTATGTTTACATATTTCTTGTCTCCTTGATCATTATTTTTACACTATCAACTTTGTCAACTAGTATCAGAGCTCGGGATCTCTCCTTGGTAGGTTGTTGCAAAATTACCACTCCGCCTCTCAGCCACTACAACCATCTTCACGAAAGTTTTGGTCGTGTGGATGATGCAGCCATGATCAATGCAAGGGCAAGGGCACATGAGAGCATGAACGAAATGATTCTTTCCCTTGCCATGAATCCGTTTGTATTCCCCTCGCAAGTAGCACTACCCAAAAAGTTGTTTCTATTCCACAGGATCGCGTCCCGACCTGAGGAAAGACAGAAGACTAGTGTCAGAAGTGGTGACAAGAAGCTCAACGTGGGGCAACAACGGTCAATACTCAATAAGGGCACTGATGGTGGTGAGGAAGTCAAGCTCCGTAAGTGTCCAAATAGACTATGATTCATCGTCATTTGTTGTTGTTGACACCAAGGATTGGAAAGGTGAGTTTCAATTCTATGTTGAATATTTAATTTTTGGACATGAATGTTGGAGTGCCTTTTTTGAGAATTCCAAGCCGTAATACTTCTTTATTTTTTTATTATTATGGTGAAACAGATATATATTTATATATGTTATAATTATCTTAAGTGTGGTATTTTTTTAATTAATTAAAAAAAAGAGAAGGTGTTATATGTGAAAAGCCATAATTTCTTAGATAATTTTTTAAAAGGAGCTTAATTTTTGGATTTTCAACTTAAAAGTTAGTAAAGCAATAATATTTAAAGTTTGACTTTGAACATGGCATTTCAATTTTTGGGGCTTGAAGAAGTTAAGCATGCTAATTTTTCCCTATGGGAATCACAGATGAATGATATACTAATCATGAAGGATCAATATTTTCTAATTGAGGGAACAACAAAAACACCCTCATCAATGACCGATGAAGAGTGGAATAAGCTAGATAGAAAGACGATTGCAACAATCTGCCAATATCTATCAAAGAATGTGTATTTTGATGTGTCCAGAGAAAAGACGACAAAATGATTATGGATGAATATCCATGATATATATTAGAAGAACACAACATCAAACAAAGAGTCCTTGATGAAGAAGATCTATAACATCGAGATGAAGGAGGGTGCTTCAGTTGTTGAGTACTTTAATGAATTTAATATTATTAGTAGTCAACATGCCTCTATTAAAATCATTCTAGATGAGGAAATTAGAGTTATCTTGTTAATGTGTTATATGCCAAAAAATTGGGAAAATTTAATTATGGCTATCAGAACTTCAACACCTTCAGGAACCCCAATGTTTGAAAATGTTAGCAGCAATTTAATGAATGAGGATCTACCACGCAAGTCAATTGCAGACTACTAGGGAGGATAAGCTCTAGCTATAGTTGATTGTGGTAATAAAATTGATTGAGGCCACCAAGGGTGATTAATATTAAGATCCAATTGAAATCAAGGAGGGGTAGGATCGTCTTCTTTCATTGTGGAAACAATGAGCACATCAAGAAAGAATATCGACATGGAAGAAAGGACAAAATAACCAGAGAACTGCCAATACAAATCACAAGTCATCTAGGAAAAATGAAGGTGAGACTATTGTTGTAGTCATAGATCGTAATGTGTTGTTTACTATTTCAATATAGGATGTATGTTTATATACATCTAGTAGTAGCTTTGATTGGAGCCTTGACTCTAGGGCATCTCATGATGTAACTCCATGCAAAGATAGTTTTGTTTCATATAATCTTGGTGATTATAGTATAGTGCATTTGGGGAATAATCAATTTTACAATAATGTTGGAGTGGTAGATGTCCATATCAGGATGAAGGATGGAAAATATATATTGCTAAAATAGGTCAGACATGTACCATAAATGTGCATGATTTTGATCTCTATAGGACAACTAGATGATGAAGGTTATTGATCAAGCTTTGGAAAAGGATGTTGGAAAATTAGCAGAGGATCATTTGTCATGGTGAGAGGACCCAAGGAAAGAACATTATATACATTCAAGGCAATGATAGGAAAATCAAATTTGGCTGCTATCACAAGAGAAGAAAATTCAACAAATTCGTGGCAAAAGCGCTTGGCTCACATCAGTGCAAAGGGCTTAAAAATCCTTGTAGGTAAAATTTTATTTCCAAGTTTGAAATCCTACAATCTTGATCTTTGTGATCTTTGAATATATAGTAGAAAAAGAAGGGTTTCATTCTTAGAAGTAACCATGATAGGAAGAAACAATTGCTACAATTGATACAATCAAATGTTTTTGGTCCTGTTAGCATCAAGTCATTAGGAGGAGCATCATATTTTGTATCATTTGTAGATGATGCATCCAAGAAGTTTTTCAACTACCCTATGAAAATTAAAAGTGAAGTTCTTGAAATATTTGAAAAATTCCATGTTGTTGTTGAAAGAGAGACTAAAAAATTTCTCAAGTTCCTAAGAACAATGTGGAGAATATTGCTCAAATGCGTTGAAGGAATACTGTAATAAGTTTGGCATTTAGCATGAGAAGATTGTGCTTGGTACTCCGCAATAAAATGGTATTGTAGAAAGGACGAAGCACACCATTATGGAGAAACTGATGAGTATGTTGTCCTATTCTGGTCTAGAGAAGCATTTTTGGCTAGAAGTAGTCAAGACAACTTACTACCTTATAAATACATCTCCAACTACAACCTTGGATGGAGTCATTCCTAAAGAAATTTTCACTCGTAATAAGTTAAATTATTCTCATTTGAAAATATTTGGATGTGATGCTTTTGTACATATTCCAAAAGAAAATAGAACCAATCTAGATGATAAATTTATGATATGCATTTTTCTAGGATATGCAAACGAATAATTTAGTTAACGTCTATGGGATCAAGTCCCATAAAATTATTAGAAGTAGAGATGTTATATTTAATGAGCCAGAAATGTTTAAGAGGTCTGTAGGTTGGGTGTAGGTTAAGAAATTTATTGATAGGTTTGAAGAGCAACATGAAGACATCCCACCAATGCAAGAGAATGGACAACAAATTAAGGAGTAGGAAGCACAACAAGTGGAAAATCATGAACATCTTGAAGATTGAATCTTGCAAGAACCTTTGTAAGATATACAACCTAATAATCCACCACCATAGTTGGTTCACTGACCTTGTAGGCCTCATAATCATTCATAAACATATTATCCTTCAAACTATATCCTATTGACTAATGAAGGTGATGTTTGGTGTGGAGCCTGATTTCTTCTTTATTTAGAGGTATCACCACATTGGACCCTAGTTTGTATTGTGGTGGCAATGTTGCCCATAAAATGTACGCTGCAATGGGGGCAGCTGTGATCTTCAGGAGACCCCCCTTGGGAGGGGATCACGAGAAGCACCCCTGTAGCTAAAAATAGATGAAAAATTTCCTTGTAAAATGTTGTAATTTCATAGTCAGTTTGGGCCATTCATTAGGTGAAGATCTGATGGTAGAAGTTATTTTAATTTAGAATTTTTTTCCCTAGAAGGAAACCCCTCACTGTTTATGAGGGAATTTTATCGTGTCTATGCAGATATGTATTCTAAGTGAGAAAGAGAGAGGAGATTATGTGAGAGAAAAGAGGGAATTACAATGGATCTGATGTAGGTTGTATCTCTTCAGTTTGCTAGATAAGATAAAAGGAAGGACTTGTCCTTTCTCCATGGACGTAGCCCAAATTGGGTGAACCATATATATTTGTGTCTCTCTTCTTTTATGTGTCTTTTATGTTTATATTTCTGCAACATATTTTATGTGCTCCATTGCTCTGTAATATATAATTTTCTAATTGGTGAGTGTAATTGGTTTCAAGAGGCTTGTAGTGTTGAGGATAGTAAAGAATGGAAGAAAGAAATGGAAGAAGAAACGAAATGTTTTCTAGAAAATAAAACTTGGGAGTTGGTAAATCTCCCAAAAGAAAGAAAGAGTCTAAAAAAAATGGGTTTACATGATTAAGCATGAAGGTGACAAAAATAAGGAGAGGTATAAAGTAAGGCTAGTGATGAAAGGATTTTCCCAAAAGGAAGGTATTGACTTCATTGATATTTTCTCACATGTTGTTAAAATTTCATCCATTATAGTCATTCTTGTTCTTGAAGCTTATATTGACTTAAAATGTGAATACTTAGATGTAAAAACTTCATTTCTTTATGGTGAAATAGAAGAGGTAATTTATATGGAGCAACCAAAAGGCTTCATAGAGAAAGGCAAAAAATACTTAGTTTGTAGGTTGAAGAAGAGTCTCTATGGTTCGAAATATGCACCTTGAAAATGGTACAAGAAATTTGATTCATTCATGTTGGAACAAGGTTTTCATAGGTTGGAAGTTGACCATTATGTATATATCAAGAGGTATGATCAAGGAAAGTATATCATATTCTTGTTATATGTCCATAACATGTTGATTATTGAGCATCATAATAATATGATCAGTTGGTTGAAGAAATATTTGGGCAACAAATTTTCAATGAAGGGTTTGGGTACAAAACAATAGATATTGTGTGTGAAGATCATGCGTGATAGGAAATATAAAAGGTTGTGGTTGTCACAAGAAAAATAATCAGGAAGGTGCTTGACATGTTTAATATGAAGGATGTAAAGCCAGTTGGTACACCCCTCGAAACTCACTTCAAGTTGAGTACTAAGTTATGTCCTAGTGATGACAAGGAGAAGGAAGAAATGATTAATATTCCTTATGCTTCAATAGTTTTCAACTTGATGGATGGCATGACATGCACATGACTATACATTACATATTCAGTGGGAGTAGTGATCAGGTTCCTTTCCAATACAGGAACAACATTAGCAAGAATTAAAATGGATTTTGAGGTATCTCAAGGGTACTAGTCATTATTGTTTATGTTTTGGTTATAATGAGACTGTGCTTGAAGGATTTAGATATGCAGATATGGTTGGAGATATGGACACTAGGAAGTCCATTAAAGGTTATTTGTATGCATTTTTAGGAGCAACATTATCATGGGTGTCAATGATATAAATAAGAGTAGATCTGTCAACAACAGAGGCAAAGTACATATCTACAAGAAAGGCTTGTAGGGAGATGTTGTGGATGCAATGATTCCTAGGAGAGATAGGACTAAATCAGTGCAAGTATGTGCTATATTGTGATAGTCAGAGTGTCATTCACTTAGAAAAAACCCATAATTTCACTCAAAAACAAAGCACATTCACTTAAGGTATCATTAGATCTAACATGTGCTGGAGGAAGAGAAATTATCATCGGAAAATATCCATATAGATAGGAACCTTGCTAATATGCTCACTAAGATTGTACCAAGAAATAAACATGAGTTATGTAGAGGCATGGTAGGACTTGGTGTGACTTGATTCAAGACTCTTATTTTGCTTCCAGTTAGAGCATGTTAAACGTGAAGCCAAATGAAAAAGTGGATCCATACTCTTCCACCTTCAGTGTTGACTCTATGACACTTTTTCATCCACAACCGACTTCCACCCACCATCATTTTACTTTTAACCTCATTGTGTCCAATAATTTCACATGCATAATTCTAGATCTTCCTTCTTCATCTATAAATTTGTATTTTCTTGAGCCTTAGAATCTAAGCCAAGGTTAGGCCTTTCATTAATGAAAAAGTTTTTGTTGCATGTTCTCCATTCTTATCTTGTGTTTCCATTTGTGTTATAATCTCCATTTATATCTTTGATATCTTATTGATCAATTTTTTTGCACTCTAAACTCTATCAATAGCCTCCATGGATCTATTTCAAGGAGAATTTCCAAACTTAATCGACCCTACCAATTTGAGCTCTACAAAAGAAATCTTAGTGGAAATATACCTCAAGAGTTGGGTAGTATTATATTTCTGCAATATTTTTATGCATCAAAGAACATGTATAGTAGAGACATTCCAGAGGAGGTTGGAATTTTAAGGAATCTCATTTCCTTTAAGCTCTACATGAACCAACAATCAGGTGGAATTCCTGAAAGCTTTGGGGAATTCTCAGATCGTATAATTTTGTCACTCTATCAAAACAATTTCACAGGCCAACTACCACAAAATTTTCTAAGTCTATCCAAATTTAACATGCTCAATTTTTCTTAGAACTAGTTCAGTGGCATGATACCAAAAGATATGTGCAGAGGAGGGAAGATGCAAAAACATATTTTTCTCGATAATTTTTTTACAGGAGAGCTGCAAGAAACTTAAGGAGATTGCAAAAATTTGGTTTGCTTCAGAGTAAAAAACAACAATCCGAGTGGTATAGTGCCCAGAGGTACCAAACGCTAAAATTATTAATTTAATCTTCAATAATTTTTTGTTGAAATTGGTTTCAATATTGCAAATGTGAAGGAATTATCAGATTTGTATATTCAGAGTAATCAATTCTTCAAGTTTCTACTACCAGGGATCATCACGTCAAAGTTATTGGTCAAAATCGAAGCGAAAAATAATCACTTTACATGTCTAATACCTAGGGAAATTGGCAACTTGAGGTACTTGAATAAATTGTATTTTTAGAACAACATGTTTGAGGGATCCATACCAAAGGTAGTTGGTTCTTGTACTTCTTTGGTTTTTGTTAATCTTAAAGGAAATTCTTTGCAAGGATCAATTTCAGACTCACAAGGATCTATTGCTGATCCAAACTCCTTAAATCTTACAAACAACAAACTATCAAGTTCAATTTGAAGCAGTCTTGGTGCACTAAAGCTCGATTTTCATGATCTTTCCAATAATAACTTAAGTGGGGTTGTTCCAAATTCACTCATTATGAGGGAAACAAACATAATTTTTCAGGAAATTCGAGGCTCTATGCTAAAACCTATGGAACCACTAATGATAATAATGACAATGTACATGAGGCTTTCTCTGATTCTTGAAATGGGAGAGAATATAGGCAAATGGGAATTATCTATAGGCTCATTTTTGGCATAACAACATTATTAGTTGTCATTGGATTGATATATTTTCGGTGAAGATATCATCAAAATCAGCTTTCCTTGATGGATGAAAGGGATAATTATTCTTGGAACTTTAAATATTTTCAGAATTTAAGATTCGTTGATGAAGAGATTTGAAAAGCCCTATTAAATGAAAACAATGTCATATGACGTGGTGTATCAAGCAAGGTGTATTGTGTCACGTTGTAAAATAATGAAACTATAGTAGAAAAGCACATATGGATAATGAACATCAACAGAAATGAGAATAATGGATTGGATAGATTGATAAAAGCAGAGATGGACATTTTGGGAACAATTCAGCATACAAAGATATTGAACATTTATTGTTATTTTTCAAATGATAATTCAAATCTACTCGTCTATGAATACATGCCAAACATAAACTTATTTGATGTCTTGCACAAAAATATTGAGAAGGAATTAAAGAGAATATTGAATTGAGGTAAACTCTTGCATTAGCATATCTTCATGATGATGGCTTGCTTGCAATTATTCGTAGAGATGTAAAATATTCCAATATTTTTCTAGATAAATTTTATGAGGTAAAGATCTCTAGTTTTGTGATTGCAAAAATCCTTCAAACTTTTGGAGGAAATGATTCTACAGTAGCTTTTGTAGGCACCCAATTTCTCCTAGTGTGCTCATCTTAGTACTATATAATCCATATGAACATGGACTTGATCTTGAGTTTGGTGATTCGATGATATTTGAATTGGTCATAATGCAAACATTCATATTAACAAGCAATCATCCGGTTCAAATAAGGAACAACTTAAAAGAAACTATTTGCTCCTGGATTGTATTGCTAAATATATTAAGCATATCACAATTGTGAAGTGCGTATTGTAGTATGGAGGGGAAATTTAATGTTGATGTCAGCTTGTGTTCTACACACAAAAACGATTTAATGATTATGAGCGATTCTTATTATGATATTATATCTAAAAATATGATTCTTCATGACGTTTGATACACGCTTTCTATTAGTTGTAGGAGACAGAGTATTTTGTTGAATAATTTTACTTCTAGCATAAATCCACTTCATAGATTCCTTAATTTTGATCAAAGTGCGTTATGTTCCCTTTTTTTTTCATGATTTTCACTATTGAATAGAATTATTTAGAAACAAAGAATTAACACAAATGTTGAGATAGGTTTCAAAATAACTTGAAGATGCATTGAAGGGGATGATGCAATGTCTCTTTCCCAATCTTGGGTTTCAGTCTCGGTAGAACCACTGTGTTTTCTCCAACTTCATCTTGCTTTGTTGCTTCCACTTCTCCTACAATAGTCTTTGCAACTCCTACCACTAGAACATGAGTCCTTACTCTATCCCTTACTCCATAGTGTAGTGAACACTCCCACATGTTCTCACACTCTTGGAAAAAAAAGATACTTCTTACACCTTTAAAGACCAGTAAATGCATTGAAATGATATTTTCCTCACATGATGGGTTGCTCAATCACTAAAGATGATGATGATGATGGTGACGATGATGTTTTGGGGAAATTGTTTAGTGTTACAGTGACCGGTTGCTACCACTACAACGTCTAATATATTTGTGGTTGCAGTTAGAGTAGTCATTTGTAATATATACTAATTATGAGAACTTGTATAGAATAACTCTAGGGGTAGAAGTATGTCATAAAACTTTGTACTTCACCTTGCAAACACCCTCCGAGAATTAATTAGATGGGACTGGCAGTGGTTGAAACCAAACAGGGAGAGAAAAAATTGGAACCAATTAATGGAAGAAACAATAGCAAGTTACAAAACTAACCAAAAAATACTCGAGTGATATCATACCAGTGAAAGAGTTGAACACAATTGTATGCCCCACTCACCAAGTAGAAAAACTGCAAAAATGTCTCGAGAGGGAAACAAAGTTATGATTGATCCAAAAACAACATTAGAAACGCCCTAAATAATTCCTACTCACCAAGAATAAAAGAGAGAAAAGGAACAAAATATGGTGGTTTTATCCACATTAGCAATCCTATAAAATAAAAATCACCCTTGGTCACATGTTTTAGGAAAAACTAGCACAGATCATAGGAAACCAAAACAATATAATGAAATATGGATTATGAGGTTTTTTTTGCTTCTATATCTTAGTTTTTTAGATGAATCAAGACTTAAATATATTTTTACTAGTTTATAAGAAAATATATTAATGGATTCATTACCCTTTAACAAAATCTTTTCTTATTTAGGTCTTTCGGTTCCTATAATAAGGATTTGGACTTGTAGTTGTATCTATTCTTTGCTTTTCAATATGAATATCTCTAATAAAGAAAACCACACAATTTGTTTTGTAGGATATCTGTACTACCAAAGGATGATTCAAAGGCATGTGGAATTGGTAATGGTGAGGTCAAGGCTAGCGAAAGGCTTTTACTCTGGTAGTGTACAATTTTCTAGGGATCTACTTCTGGTGTTCAAAAAATGCAATCATTTATTATCCCAGGAAACCACCAAAGTTTGTTTCTCCATATGGAATATATGATTTGTCCACTAAAGAGATTAAAAATGTATTTCATATGAAGGCCCTACTAAAACAAGAAGGTCCCTCCATGAGAAAGAGAAATCCAAGGAAGCTTTCAAAATTTTCAATGTTGTCTAAGACTAATCCTACTCCAACTGTTCTTGGTAGAAATGGAAATGGAAAGATATCTCATGGTGAATATATGATGGACATGAAAAAAGGTGCAAAACCAACCTTGGAACAATTATCTCCCTGTTTTGTTCCACTTTCAAATGCATCAACTAGATAATGTGAAAATATAAAGGGCGATGAAGAGAAGGATGGATTGACTAACAAAAAGTTGTTGAAATTTCTGTAGTTCCAAATATGAGCCAGATTTTGGAGAAGTAGAGAGAACAAAAAACTGATCCTAATAAGGCAAGAACAAATCCTAACTCATCCATGGGTAATGCTAGAGAATAGAGAAAACTAGAAAAAAATGATGTGGAATCAAAGGAAAGAATAAGGGATACACAATATCTTAAGGAAGCAATCATGACCTTGCCTAACAACCATCAAACAAAGAAAAGGACAATAAACACTAAAATTGAATTGAGAAAGGGTTCCAACAACAAGAATGACTTGGAAAAGAATTGTAGTGATCTTCTTGTAGCTTTGAAGAGCTCCACCCACATTCTCGAGACAAACAAAATCTCGGGCAACATTGCCAAGCCAATTAAGAGCTCTAACACAAATGAGAAGGAAAGGAGCTCAAGCAACACTCTTTGGTTAATTTGAATCCTCCTCTAAAAGAATTGTTAGCATCTACTACTACCATAAACACCACCAATGCAAAGCCTCCCATCAAACGAGGAGTTGGAAGGCCACCAAATCATGCTAAGCAAGCATGTCAACAACAAAAGGCTCAAGAATTGGGACATAAAAAACAAGCACTTGAATTAAAAGTCCCAAAATTTGACCTGTTACTTCCGAGACCAAGAAAAAGGTCTAGAATTTCATCATGCTCACCCTTTGGGTTTAAGATGTGATTGTAGTACTCCAACAACAACATTAGAAACATCCTAATAATTCCTACTCACCAAGAATAAAAGAGAGAAAAGGAACAAAATATGGTGTTTTTATCCACATTGGCAATCCTATAAAATAAAAATCACCCTTGGTCACATGTTTTAGGAAAAACTAGCACAGATCATAGGAAACCAAAAAAATACAATGAAATATGGATTATGAGGTTTTTTTTGCTTCTATATCTTAGTTTTTTAGAATGAATTAAGATTTAAATATATTTTTACTGGTTTATAAGAAAATATATTAATGGATTCATTATCCTTTAATAAATCTTTTCTTATTTAGGTCTTTCGGTTCTTATAATAAGGATTTGGACTTGTAGTTGTATCTATTCTTTGCTTTTCAATATGAATATCTCTAATAAAGAAAACCACACAATTTGTTTTGTAGGATATCTGTACTACGAAAGCATGATTCATAGGCATGTGGAATTGGCAATGGTGAGGTCAGGGCTAGCGAAAGGCTTTTACTCTCGCAGTGTAGAGTTTTCTAGGGATCTACTTCTGGTGTTCAAAAAATGCAATCATTTATTATCGAAGGAAATCACCAAAGTTTGTTTCTCCGTATGGAATATATCATTTTGCCACCAAAGAGATGAAAGATGTATTTCATACGAAGGCTCTACTGAAACAAGAAGGTCCCTCCATGAGAAAGAGAAATCCAAGGAAGCTTTCAAAATTTTCAATGTCGTCTAAGACTAATCCTACTCCAATTGTTCTTGCTACAAATGGAAATGCAAAGATATCTCATGGTGAATATAAGATGGATGTGAAAAAGGTGAAAAACCAACCTTGGAACAATCATCTACCTGTTTTGTTCCACTTTCAAATACATCAACTAGATAATGTGAAAATATAAAGGGCGATGAAGAAAATGATGGAAAAACAAGATTGACTAACAAAAAGTTGTTGAAATTTCTGTAGTTCCAAATATGAGCCAGATTTTGGAGAAGTAGAGAGAACAAAAAACTGATCCTACTAAGGCAAGAACAACTCCTAACTCATCTATGGGTAATGCTAGAGAATAGAGAAAACTAAAAAAAATTGATGTGGAATCAAACGAAAGAAAAAGGGATACACAATATCTTAAGGAAACAATCATGACCTTGCGTAATAACCATCAAATAAAGAAAAGGACAATCAACACTAAAATTGAATTGAGAAAGGGTTCCAACAACAAGAATGACTTGGAAAAGAATTGTAGTGATGTTCTTGTAGCTTTGAAGAGCTCCACCCACATTCTCGAGACAAACAAAATCTCGGCCAACATTGCGAAGCCAATTAAGAGCTCTAACACAAATGAGAAGCAAAGGAGCTCAAGCAACACCCTTTTGTTAATTTGAATGCTCCTCTAAAAGAATTGTTAGCATCTACTACTACCATAAACACCACCCATGCAAAGCCTCCCATCAAACAAGGAGTTGGAAGGCCACCAAATCATGTTAAGCAAGCATGTCAACAACAAAAAGCTCAGGAACTGGGACACAAGAAACAATCACCTGAATTAAAAGTCCCAAAATTTGAGCTATTACTTCCGAGACCAAGAAAAAGATCTAGAATGTCATCATGCTCACCTTTGGGTTTAAGATGTGATGGTAGTACTGGCATCTTTTAATGACCATCTAGCTAGTAGGATTCTACAGTTGTATATAGGATGACTATCTGGTTGACTCATCTAATGCTTGTGAGGACTAAATTGTTACCACAATATCAAGATTCAAGTACAACAACATGAGCATTATGGGCAGCTCATGTTGCTTACTTATTTGATTCAAAAGTTAGTCACTATTAATATCCTTACAAGATGATTTTCTATCGCAAGGACTGCCTTGTGTACATAGTGGGATGTAGCACGAGTGATTTTGTGTCATGGTTGTAATGTGTATTGAAGCAACATGATCAATCCATTGTTAGGTTGTGTCCTATGGAAATGGGAAGGTAGAGTGTGTAGATTCATATTCAATTTTATAGTTGGTAAAGTGTGGATCACATCAAAATTTTATTTAAACATTATTGTTTTCACTATTTTTTATAAATGTGCTTATTATTACATGAGAATTAGTTTTATATTTTATATAAAGAAAGTATATCTATTCATGATAAATTCAACATGTCACATGCAAAAATTAATATTGTTGGTTAAATCAGCATATCACATGGGAGTATTGATTGTATTGTTTATGACTATTGTGAAGAGATGGAGGGTGAGAGAAAATAACAACTTATATACCTATTCACTATGACATCTTGAGAGGAGTAGTGTTGGTTTACATTAGCTTTCTCAATTTATTATTAAGTTTTATTTTTCAATATATATATATATATATATATATATCTATCTATATAATATATATATAATATATATATATATATATATATAGATATTGTAATTAGAAATCTTATATAAAAAAAAATATGTGGCTTGAATATATAATTGAAATTACCAATCATAATAATAATAAGCGATTGCCTAAAATTGAATAATTTAGTTTTCCAAGAAAATACTCCCATATATATATATATATATATATATATATATATAATTGCTATGTTTCTTCCATTAATTGAAAAGCTTGTTATAATATGAAGGTGGCTCTATATTTCCTTCACCTCATATGTTAACAAAAAAAAATAATTACATCCTATGATTAAATACTTATGCTTTTTCTATAATTAGGTTCCCCCTGTTAAGGCCATGTGTGTCTATCCTTGCATGCAATGATTACTCTTCTTCAACTATGCTCATGAAGTTGCTACCCATATAACAAAACTTCCTTTTACATCTTCTTTCTAGAATTTCTTCCCAAGGGCTTATTTTTCCTTTTCTCAAAAATTTAACTCCTTTGATAACAACTTTATTCTTCTCTAGTAAATGGATGCTCCCACTCCACTAATGTTTTTCCTTATTTATAACTCTCCCCATTTCGTTATATCAAGGAAAAAATGCTACTTCACTTGAACTTAGGCATTTTTGTTAATTGAAATACATCCTTTTGTTGACCATCTCTTGCTGATTTGTATCATACTACCTTTCCATTTCCCCATTTTTTTCCTGTAAATCACTCTCAAAATGCCTTATCCTCCTAATGCAGCCTCATGTGTTGTAGAATCTTACTTTTGTATTACACACAACGTTTGTCTTAGCTATTCCAAAATTTCCCTAGGAAAAGGTATTGTTAAACATATTTGCAACATTTTCCTTATTATAAACAACTTGTTCAAGTACCTATTGTTAGCATTATCGCTATATGTTTTCCTTGATGACAATATTGATGATGATTTCATATGAACTCTACAATAATCCTAAGAACATTACCTATTGTTAGCATTATCGCTATATGTTTTCCTTGATGACAATATTGATGATGATTACATAGGAACTCTACAACAATCCTAAGAACAATTAATTTGTTATATTATACACATGCTTTCCCAACATTATGATACTTCAATAATAAATAATTTAAACATGAAAGTGAAAGGAAGAAATTATTAAAATTAGTAAATAAAAAAACATGCATAAGTGTGAAAAATTGAACCATTATTAATTATTTTTTCTCTAAGATTTAGAATTGGATTTTCTTAATAATAAATCTTAAAAATGCTTTGAGACTTCAAAGTTTAAAGTTTTCTATAAAAATAAAACAACAATTACAAAATATCAATAAAATAAGCGATGAATCCTCTCGGAAATAAAACACCAAAAACTCAAATAGCTCTTGAAGCTTCAACGATCACATTCACTACATGAAGCAAGTTCATTGTTCTGTATAGAAGTGACCATTTTTCATTGAATATGGTTTCTATTTCGTAGATGGTAGTGAAAACATAAATCCTCATTTCTTTGGATATGGTTAAAAAAATAATATGTATATTCTATTTCAGTGTTCTTTTTCATTCTTTTGTCAAAGTGGTATCAAACATTGAAGCATGCTAATTACTATGACGTATATCATGCATGAACTAAAGCTCACATCTTATTTGAGGAGGATATGAAAGTTATCAAAGGGACTTTATTTGTTATTTTTTCAATCTATTTCCATTCATTTCCCTTTGGGATTGAATATTCGAACATGTTTCTTCTAATCAAATCTATGTCTATTCATAAGATGTAGGCCATAAATTATTCTAAAAATATATGGGAATGCTTAGTATCATAAAATCTTTGTATTATTTGTCATAAACTAGAAATTTATTTACAAACATAACTAACATCATTAATTTTTTCTAAATTAAATATCTCACATTTAAAAATTCTCCATAATTTTCAATACCAAAAAGTCACTTTTATCTATTGCATCAAGGGATAAGTTTAAGTTCCAATGATTCTATACATGTTTTTCTAAAATATTAACTAAGAAGTACCAAATTTTACATTTATTTTCATCTCTTTTTATTAGATTGTGTTTGACATTTTTTTATTGACTAACTCATGGAGGATTTGAAACAATGACCTATCATATGGAGCTCCTTAAAAATGCACCCATTCATCATCAATATAGAGCCTTACGAGAGATTATGTTTGACATTGCTATGCTTTTCTGCATCACAAATGAAGTGTTATACTTTATTTCCATGATTTCAATATCAAATTTATATTTTCTATTGAATAATTTTATAAGATCTATAATTTGACCTTTGTATCCCAAAAATTATGAAGATTTTTTTCACTTAAATTTTGACATTACTTTTGTAATGTCCCTATGCCTTGTGTGATCAATTACTAAATGAGCTTGTCAAGTATATTGGACAATGTTTTTTGGATAATTTTTGTTTGTTTATATGCTACATGTGTGAATATACTATTTAGTTTTGTATGAGGATGTGATAATGAATCATATGTTGGTTATGACGACGTGGTATATTTGTATCACATTTGTTATTATATATCTTATTATGGACAAATGAGATGATATTAAATAGACTTCTAATGTTGTGATCTAGTAAACATTTGGAAGGGAAGTAGGGAACTTATAAAAAAAGATGACCTCTCAGAAGGAATATTTAGTTTATCACACAAACAAAACTAATATATATATATATATATATATAATAATATATATATATATATATAATATATATATAGATAGATATATATAGCTAATTTGCACAAGATATAGGTTAAGGTATTTTCAACTATCTGATACATAGGTATGAGTTCATAATCAATTCTTTATGAGTCTATAGAATACGTGGAGTCTTAAACAATAAAGAAAATCTACATATGTCATGGAGACAATGAGATAGGGCCCATCTTGCCTAATAAGACCGAGCGTTCACATATATAAGGGTTGGAATCCTTACTATTGGGTGTGGGTTTTTACCTATTTTTTGCACATTCTTTCCCCTGTTTTGACCTTTCTGTCCTCGAAGCCTATGCCCTTATATGACCAAACTCTTTGTTTTCTTACCTTTTTAATCTATTTTACTGTCATGTTACTTTGTTGTATTTTACTAAATAATACGAGGCTTTATTCCTATTTGTGGCTAACTGGGAGAGCATTGAAGGAGTATTTTAGGGAGCTCATCTTTTTCAGGTGTTGGATCATGGGAATGAAGCTATAAAATAGGTAGGAAGTAGAGATTAACTGGATGAAAACGGGAGAATGGTTCGTTGTTACACCCTAAGTGTTATTAAAGATCACTTCTATATACTAGGTGTTGTTATAGGTTGTTGCTGTTACAAATTGATGTTACACATTGGATGCTATTACAGGTTGTTGTTACACCTTACGTGCATCCATTGTGACATTAACAATGATGTCATTAGTTATGCCATGTCATCCCGAACCACCATCTTCTCAATTTTGTTGCATCAAAGATAGAAATGTGGGTACTATTCCACATAACAACTATCGACAGTAGGATTGTTTATTTCTGAAGCAACAAGACTCAAGAAGTTGCAACCGATGTATATTTATTTGGTAATAAGTTGTAAATCCTTTACTTTTTATCAGCATGAGAATCGAGAGATTCTCATGACTTATCTATTTTCTAATTTTTGGGTTGTAATAATTATAAAAGACTCAACTTTTTATGTATTAGCAGATGGCATATAGAAGGGTATCATTACTCTGTTTCTATATTCCTGAACTTATTCAATATCAATTGGCATGGTGATGCTATTATTTCCAATGTTTCCGTTAATCACTTTTTTTGTTCTTCCTGTGCACTACTCAGGAGGAAGGGCCCTCCACTCGGTAGGGATTGCAGTGATTAGGTATTGTACATTTCAGTTTAGTTAATTGATTTATAGTTGCTCGTTGTTGTTTTACAAATGGTGGATTTCGTTCGTTCTTGTTTCTATTTATCTTATGTTGTTACAGAGAGTTAAACAACATAGTAATAGTAACTAGTTGGAATGGATGTTGGTTCTTGTGCGGTGCATTTACTTCAATAGCTTTGAGTTGTGATTTAATTTTTTAGTGCTTTTTGTATCTACATGCATGGTTTGATTCAACAATTTAGATCAGTGGCATCTTTTACAACTTTTATGCACTTTGTTATGCTTGGCTAGAATGTATTGCCATAAACAGTGCCAACTCCGTTGAAACAACAAGACCTACTGTGGGTTAACAATTAATGTTGTGGTCTGAGTTAATTAAGGTTGATTAAAACAACACTACATTTTGGCGCCATTGTCGGGGATGGTAAGTTGATGAGACAATTAGCCAAGTTGTTTGTTTCATATAGAGTGCTCCTAGTCCATAGTTATTGGGTGGTAACATGAGAGGTAAGAACCTGCGCATCGCTCTAACATACCTGGGCAAGGTCACCATTATCATCACCAGTACACTTGGGACATTTTGATGCTTTGATTAGTGTGTCTTTAGCTCTTTAGTCATTGTGCGGTAAGACCAGAGGTACAAACTTGCACATTGCTCCGACACACATGGGCGAGCTCACCACTATCAAATACTAAGGCACTTAGAGTGTGACTTAATACACATAGGGTACATGTGTGAATTTGTAGGATTTATAGAATTACGAGAACGACAAGTTGTAAAATGGAAATGAAAGGTAAAGATTTGGGAAGGAAGACATTTATCCAAGAATTAATCTCCAAGGCAGAAAAGGAACAATACATATCTCAAAAGAATGGAAGGAAAATAGGGCCATAGAAGGTTGTTACTCCCATAGCAAAAGAAAAAACCTCCAATCCCTCCATCTCGAGATCATATCGTTCTAGGGCTAACACTCATACCCCCAAGATCAAGTAATTGATTTATGAGAAAGAAGGTGAAGATAGTAGCTGGAATTTGAGGACCGAGGGTCAAGGGGAAACCGAGGGGGAACATCAGACACTTGAGGCAGAAAAGTACCTATTGATTTAACAATATCCATATATAGGTAGTGCGGTGAAACAACCAATGCCAGTGGTATCTCAAGCATTAACCATTCCTGTAGGGCCATCACAAACACAACTCGAAGAATGTCTACTCTAGGAAGGGTTAGAAGAATTCATCATGGGAGACACCATTGATAACAATGCTAGAACAAACACCACTACCACCACCTTTGAGTTCCCAATCATGAATATCGGAGGTGAAGGTCCTATGAAAAACATTCCTCTATCATTCTTACCATCCTTTCAGTGGATGACTGTGGAAGATCTAGATACATTTCTGTTTGAGTTACATGTTGTATGTAGAATTTATGATTATACAATAGATGCTCAGAAATTAAAGCTATTTCTAGCTACTTTAAAAGTAGCAGCTTTGAGATGGTTCATGGGATTAGGTCTCGCTTCCATTTCAACATGGAATGATATGAAGGAGATGTTATTGTCAAAGTACCAGTAATATTGTAGGACTAGGGACTTAAGGGAAGAGATATTCAGAATGACATAGAAGTAGGAAGAAAGTCTAGAATATTATGTGTAATGGTTCCACTACAATCTGCAGAGGTCTAAACACAATGATTTAGACCCATAAATCTTGAAGACTATATTCATGAGAGGAATGAGGGATGAATGCATTGACACCCTGAACCTATTAGGAAAAGGGGATATATCAGAAGATCCATTTGCTGAAATTATAAATCTTTGCCTACAATGCTCTCGGGGATCATCTAAAGGAAGAAGTACAATTCGAGATGCCTCTACACACATACAAAAATTTGTAGGCTAAGGAGTAACTGGAAAAAAGATCATAAATTTGTTTGTAATATTCAAGATCAATATCCTCAATACTCTCTCAGCCCAGATAACAACAATAAATATCAAAAAGACATAGGCAGAATATGACACACCCCTAGCTGTGTTCTGTCCGACTTGTTGAAAGAAACATCCTTACAGGGAATGTGAATTGAATAGAATCAGCCTATTTAACATCTGCGATCCGGATCATTGGACAGAGAGGTGTCAGGAGATTCCTATACTAAAGGCAATACTCAGAGAATCAAGTGAAGAGGTGCAATCCTATTACTTCGTCACACTAAGGAGGTCATGGCAACAACAACCTCCACGTATGTCTCAAGACTTTTCCTCTTTCAATTCGTGGAAGAATGCATATAATAATCAACCATATCCATGGCAATATTCTGCCCCTCCTTCAACTCGGTTCCCTTTACCCTAGAACCAATGGTCTCCATCTCCTCCTATTCAATATCCTCAATCCCAACCATACCCTTGGAACCAGAATTGGAGAGGAAATGTTGAGAATTTAGCTCTGCCTGCACAACCCATGCAACAATAACTGCAGTTACATCCTTTCCAAGCCCCTGATCCTCCACCACCTGTGTGACCCCAACTACCTGTGCAACCTAACCCAAACCCAAACAATAAAGTAGCTCAAGGAATAGAGGCTCCTACAACCTTCTAGACTTACTTTATTACCCCCGTGGAGCTTAATGGAATACAATTGCGATTGGGCATGGTAATTAACCCTAGTCACTCCCCTATTGTTACAAAGGAGGACTGTGAACCATCTAGAGGAGAAGTCAAAGGTTCTAAGGCGGCTACTGCATCTACAACAACTGATAGAGAGGAAGTTGTTACATCTGTAACAACCAACCTGTGAAGAATTGTTACATTTGTAACAACTAATTCGGGGAAGGCTAATACACCTATAATAATAGATTCAACTGTTGTTATGCAGGACCCCCGTACCCTCAGAGACTAGCCGAACCTAGGATGAATTCCCATACTGAATCTTATTTTCTTAGAGAGTTGCAAAATTTGTGCATATGAATTCCTTTGCTGCAAGCCCTTAAAGAAGTACCCATCTATGCCAAGACAATGAAAGATTTGTGCATCAAGATGCCTAGGAGGAAGCCTAAAGACCCTCCCACCATACATGTGATGGAAAACTTATCCGAATTAATGTCTGCTCAACCTATCCTTACTAAGTACCATAATCCAGGAAATCCCACAGTCACTCTCTACATTAATGATCAGCCCATATCCAATGAATTAATTAATCTTAGGGCTGCCATTAATATAATGACGAAAAATTTCTTTATCTCTCTTGGGCTACAGGGACTCGAACACACTCCTAATGTGCTGGAATTGGCAAATAGCTCATGTGTTAAACCCGATGAGATGCTATAAGATGTAGTGGTTACGATAGCTTCCTAGAGATACTCAACTGATTTCCTTATCCTACAACCCAAATCCAATTTGGGGGGGCATCCTCTGATCTTAGGGAGGCCTTGGCTGTTCATTACAGACACATTCATAGGTTGTAGGATGGGATCCATGGTAATCTCAAATGGCAAGGAAACCCAGAACCTTAATCTTTAACTCCGAAAATGAAATGTGTATGTGCAGAACCCTTGGTGGGATGAGTTTGATCCTGAGTCAGATCTTTCCCTACCACCCCTCACTCTGGGGAAAGCCCAGTATTTCAAAGATGAGATAGAAGATGATGTTATTAATGGTTTTATTAGTAATTCAATTTTTGTTTCTTCTGTTAGAAATGCAAATGAGGAGGAAGAGGTGGAATACATAGAAATATTCAAATATGTAGAAGTTACAGTACACTATCTTAAATCCACAGAAAAATAAAATATCAAAAATATGGTAGGGGAATGAGTAAGAATTTTCACACTGGTTTAAAATTTCCCGTTGGTTGGTGAAGAACCAATTCAATTTTATTTTTGGTGGAGTATTAAGCTATTAACCGAAGATAAAAAAATGTTATTCATAAGTTACATTTCACGTAGCTATAGTTAACCTGGCATAACTATAATATTCAAACTCTATTTTTTATATAGAATTTACATTTAATGTAGCTATAGAAGTTACATTTACATGTTTTAGATAGAAGTTACATTTTACATAGCTATATCTACCGTGACATAACTATAATATTCTAACTCCATTTTTTCACACTTCTCAACATTTTAAATATTTGTCTATTTTAGTGTGATTATGCAATTAAATATTTGATATTGTTTAAGACATCTCCTATTTACAACATTTTTAATTCTTAAGTGGGATCCTTGGTAGGTTTTTTTTACTACCATATATCATGTTTTAAATAGAAACTATCATAAATAGTTTTTGTCAGACTGTATTCAATGAAATCCCCCTAGAGTTTGCTACTAAAGTAAACAAATTGATGAATTTTAAGCTTGAAGGTAGTGTTGAATAGGTATTGTAAGGTATCCCTATAACACTATCTATCTGCATGATTCTAATGCCATGAGATGGTGTCTCAATAACAATATTTTCCAATGGTGGGTGCTAGATTTAGATAGCTTTCTCATGTCCTACAAGTAAATCATATCATTATATTTCTATGAAACCTCAAAATGTGTTCAAAAATTGTCTCAGACAAGGATATATATATGTACTATTGAATTTATCTATGTTGTAAGAAGATCAAGAATAAAGTTGTCATTGTGAATAATTGGGATCTACATGTAAGTTCAAAATGTGTTCAAAAATTGTCTCAGACAAGGAAATATATATGTATTATTGAATTTATCTATGTTGTAAGAAGATAAAGAATAAAGTCGTCATTGTAAATAATTGGGATCTACATGTAAGTTTACTTTACTACATGAAATTCTTGATTTGTGAGATCCCAAATAGAGAGGGTTGAATTTATTTTTGTTGTAATGAGATTAAGAATAAATTTTTCATTTTAATCACTGAAATCTACCATGTAGGATTTATTCACTACATGAAATTTTTTTATTTGTTTGAGCCCAAATTATTAGGATTATGAAGAGTCCTCTTTCATGACAATATTTATGAATTCTCTATTCTTTCTCAAAGAATTACATATTACAAAAAGTTGGAAAATAAATGAGATGAAACTGAATGATTTCTATTTTAAAATGTGTGGAGGTAGTATAAAATCATTTTCATTTGCATTAACATATTTTGGAGTATCCACTAAAGTACTTCATTGTCCTCCTAGTTAATTCCATTTCTACTATCCCAATGCTTCTAGAAGTCCTTCTCTAAAGTGATCTCTTAACTATCTTGGAGGGAAATGGATTACTTGATTTGAACCCACGGATTCAAATTTGATTAGGAGAAAGGGATGAGAAATCTTCATATTATTAAATATATTTTGAAAGTTAAAAGCATATCGAATGATGGCCTTTGTCTTTAATTGATATGATAATCATTCGAGCATTTGTTAGGATTTTGAGACCTTTTTTTCCCCTTAATGTTATGTTCTCAATTAAAGAAAGTAAAGAAAAGGTGAAAATGATCCAATGGAAGGATTTTCTTTTTTATGCGCTAAGAATGCCTTGCTAATGTGAGGGGCTTTGTATTTTCTTGATTCAATATTAGTCGCATTTGACATCCTAGCATTTCTTTTAATTTCATTTTTGTTGTATTTATATTGCTATCCTTGAATTTAGTGATCTACTCTATGTGTAATAGGAAATACTAACTATTCAACACTCTCAAAGGTGATGTTGATGGATGACTAACTTTAAATGTCCTTACTTGACACTTTAGTATTTCATGATCATGCAAAGAAATTACTAATTAATATTAAAGGGAGGATGATTAACATGCAACATTTCTTCGCTTGCCATGTAATTCCTACATTTTGGCCCCAAATAATATATTTGAGGCTAATTTTTGGTTGTTACTTGTGGATATTCCCTTTGGCTAAAAAAGCCATCAAGGATAAATGTCCATTGCATTGACATTGGACATCATCAAAGAGGAATTCACCAAAAGCAGTAGAGGACATGGGAGAAATTGGTACAATGAGTGGATAACCACTAGAGAAACACCAAGGCACCATAATTTATTGTGTATTTAGATTCACTCGAAATTAATTAGTCACAAAAAGTACATTTTTTTTCCCAATATTTTCATGTATATAGAAATACTAAAAACACAATTTCATACTAGCTATTCAAACTAATAGTTATATGATAGTCATAATTTATAATTAAATAGTATAATATGATTAATATTATAGGACACAACTATAGGGTATGACTGTGAGGGGGATTGTGACAATATATGTACACTTCTCATCGTATTAGACAATCATCTCTCAGAGTGTGATATCCATCCAGTGAAATGTACTCCTAGAGGCCATTGTGTGATTGAATTTTTTTTTTCAGTGGAAAAGTGGTGATAGATTTTCTAAAGCCTTACTCTTCTACTTCCCTAAGGTTTTGACACTACTCACAACTAGCACTTTCATTCAACCAAGTGAGGTACTCATCTTGGAAAGTTGAATCATTTTGTCTCCATAATCCAATATGATGTTGGATCAATCTCATGATCCTAAAAACATAGGTCATAATAGCGAGGAAATTTTATTGTGGGCAAAAGGATATCAAAACTTAAGGAACATGATTCTTTTAGAAGAAGAAATAAGGATATTTTTTACACTGATCTATTTTTTTTCCCATTTGTTTTCACAAGTTAACTATTGCCTGATATTTTTAACATGTATATTAGTTGGTATGATTGTGTCTAAGGTTTTGTTGATGGTTGATTACTAAGTTCCTAAGTTGTTATTTTCTATGGTGACATTTTATTTGCTTTGTTTATACAAGTCATCTAGCCGGATAGTGGCCACTATAGAATGTTAAGGTATATGTAATATAAATATTTTATAGTCTACTTTATTTTATATTCAAGTATTTATCTTCTTTCATGGCTTATACTCTGCATTGTATCTTCTTTCATTTTCAGGAGAGGAACTTAATATTGATAGTAAGAAGCATAAATTGAAGAAAGAGGAGAACAATAACACTGGAGTGAAAAATGTAAAATGACAGAGAGAAAAGAATTTGTCCAGTGATACCCTTATAGCCAATATCTTGCATAAGACACGCCCATAGAGACTGATGGCCAAGCCTTCAGAATTGGTGAATTCACTTGCAATGCTTTGGAAACATAGCGATAATGTTTTGAAATGATGAAACAATATTTCATGTGTAAATTGTATTCCAACTGATATTAAGTTGGAAACTCATATTGTAATACTTGATAGTTTATATAGTAAAATTTATATGGTTGAAATTATTTTTATTTGCACTTGATATTATTTAGCCGTGTAATTAACATGCGTAACTTTGTGTTATCATATTAGATAAACATGCACACTGTATGGCATTTTTTTTTAAATTTAGTCGCAAAATCATACTAATTAATTTATGGTGATTAATAATGAACACATAAAATCAATTTAAAACTACTAAATTAGTAGTTTATATTAATTAATGATGAACATGAATACAATGAATATATGACTAAAGTAGTCACTTATAATGATTATGAATGAAATTGAAATCAATAAACTCGCCAACTCAGAGATAGGATGGCAAGGAGCTTACGATCATGGGCTAGGGTTTGATGCAGGTTTTCCCTAGCAAGCCTGCGACAACAACAGTGGACAAGGGATATAGTAGACCTAGATGAAAGCACACCACAACAGCTGCAGAGCGAGACATACTGAGGCAAATGTGGAATGACAAAATCATGATGAGCTTGGAAAGGGGAGGAGTGATCCCCTCCTATAAGAATGTGATGGTAGGAGAAGCAAGTGGAAATGGGACTAATGGAAATCATGGAAAAAGGAGCAAAGACACAATGGTCATAGGAGCAGGTTGGCAAGCTAGTCTCAGAGGTAAGTGCCTACCCAAAGCAACAAGAAAACCTGGGTTTGTCATTCCCAACAATAAACTAGAGCAATATAGGGGGTTCATGAAAGATCATATGCTGATCTGTAAATTCATTGGGGCCTGACCTACATAGAAGGAACTAGTTAAATGGATACAACAATGCTGGCAACCGAAAGGTCATATAGATCTGAAACTAGGAGCGAAAGGATTCTTTTCCGTAGTATTTTCTAACCTAGCAGCGAAAGAGAAGGTATTTGAGGAGGGTCCCTATTTCTTCAATAATGTTGGCTTATTCATGCATCACTGGGAAGAGTTTTATAATCTAGATTAGGAAAAAATGTTGGTGGCACCAATCTGGGTTTGACTATTTTTCCTCCTAATGGATTTTTCAGATCCAGAAATCCTAGAAGGAATAGGAAACTCAATTGGGACCTTCATTAAGGTGGTTGATACAATAAGAAAAGGAAGGTACATTTCTTATACCTGGATATGTGTTTACATGAACATTAGAGAACCTCTCCTTAACTGCATAGAAGTATAATATCATGATGAAATCTAGCAACAAATTTTGGATTATGAGCAAATACATTTCAGATGTAGGAGATGCCATGAATATGGGAACCTATTCAGATCTTGCACCTAGAACATCCCAGAGTCCACTCAAGGAAATAAAAAGGAGGAAGGGTCGGGTAAGGAAATGGAAGGGGGATTTCAAGAGGTCCATAGAAGAAAAAGGAATAAAAAATCGACGAGTATCTAGAAGAGTCCCTAGAAAGAGAAGGAATAGGAAAACCAAAACCAATTTGTTGTGCTAAAGGAAGAGAAAATGTAAGAGGTATATGTGGAGAGCAGTGAGGAACCAACTAAGCCAAAATAGAAAAAGAAAGGGAAAAAGAAGGAATAGATAAAAACAATGGAAGAAAATGAAGGAATAATAAATAGATTGCAAATGGTGCAAAACTAGATGGACATAGACCGACAAAAAGAAAATTTTAGCGAAGAGGAACAAGTAATGAAGAGATTACTACAAGAATGGAGACACCTGGATGAGCGGTTCATCCTAGAAGACCAAAAACAACTATACAATGAAATGTTTCAACAATATAAAATGAAACTAGGAATGATAGTGATAAGCCAACCCAAGCATCTTGGATCATAGGGGGGACAAGGGAAGGAGACAGGAGCATCATTCAAGGGAGGAAAGAAAAGAGGCAAAAGACCCACGACTTAATCCATCCAAATGGTGGGATAAATGCTCGTCAACTCAAGGAGAGTGGTGCCATTATCGGAGGTATTCCACCAACCAACCAAATTATTGAAATGATAATCACGACCTAGAACATAAGAGGTTTGAACAATAAAGGGAAATAGAGATACCTCAAAGAAAGATTGAGGAAGGATAAATCTAGTGTTATGATACGACAAGAAACCAAGATCGTTGAATTAAAACTGAAGGAGATTATGTGAAACTTTAGGCCAAGGTATGAGGTAGTAGGACAAGATGCCATGGGAAGTGTAGGAGGATTGGCCATACTATGGAACCCAGAAGAAGTTTGTTTCGAACATTGGACAAGCATGCCAAGAATACTTTATGGAAAATTTTGAAATATTGGACCTAAAGATTGGATACTCCTCTTAGGGATCTATGGTCCTCATATCCTAGGAGAGAGAAGAAATTTCATGAGGAACTTAAGAGAAGTGAGTTGTATGTATCAAAATATACCTTGGATCATAGGAGGGGACTTCAACATGATTAAGTCCCTAAATGAAAAAAGAGGAGGTGTGAGAAGAGTGGATGCCTACATGGAACTGTTTGAGGATACCATAAATGAATAGAGGCTATTTGATATTACAACTACTAATGGGACTTACACCTGGAATAATAGAAGAGGGGGCAAGCATCAAATAGCCTCAAGGTTAGAGATATTCCTAATATCTGAGCAGATTGTAAGTAGAGATCTTTTTGTGGAAGCGATGATATTACCTAGGATGGGATCGAACCACTAGCTGGTGATATTAGAGACTAACCTCAAAGCTAGCCCTAAAAATTGACTATTTCGATTTGAAGCTTTCTGGATCAGAGATCCTAATTTTATAACCAAGGTAGAAGAATGGTGGAAGAAAAGTGAACAAAGGGGAAGGAATAGAATGCAAATGTTCAAGCTCAAGTTAAAGGAAATAAAGCAAAAAATTAAGAAATGGAACCAAACAGAATTTGGAAACATAATATAGGATCAATAGCAGTTAAATCAAAGGATGAAGGCAATCCAACAAGAAATTATAAAGGAAGGTAGAAGTGAATAATTAGTAGCAGAAGAAGGCAGATTGATCAACAAAATAGAGGAACGAAGAAAGCAGGAAGAAATATTATGGTAGAATAAGTCAAGAGTGAACTGGTTAAGGGAGGGAGAAAGGAACACCAAATTTTTTCACAAAGTGATGATACAGCATAGGGAGAGAAATAAAATATTCTCCTTGAAAAATGATGGAGTGCGACAAAATCAACATGAGGATATGGTGAGACATTTCAAAGAACTTTTAACAGAACCTCAGGAGGAAAGGCAAGAGGCAACATGCAAAATATGCAACCAGATCCCTAAGAAGATCACCAGAGATGGAAACCTTGTGTTAATGAGAGCAATTATGACAGAGGAGGTTGAGAAAGTGGTGTAAGGATAGAAGAAAAATAAGGCCTCGGGATCGGATGGATTTATAGCGGAATTCTATCAAGTTGCATGGAATTTCATAAGCAATGACATCCTAGCAGTGGTGGTAGAATCTAGAAGGAACCAAAAGGCATGTCTGGATTAAAACACTACCCTCCTATCTCTCGTACCTAAGTCCTCCAACTTAGATGAGCCTCAAGGATTTAGACCTATTTCTCTGTGTAATGTTATTTATAAAATTATCTCTACTCTGATAGTTAAGAGATTGAAACCAATTCTCCCAAGCATTATATCCCCAGAACAAACAAGTTTTGTAGAAGGTAGATAGATTCTAGATGGTCTGATAATATCTCAAGAAGTCGTGCATTCACGAAAATAAAAGAAGATGGTTGGAGTGATGATTAAACTGGATCTCTCTAAAGCTTAAGATATATTAAATTGGGAGTACCTAAGGAAAGTTCTGGAAGCCTTTGGGTTCTGTAGCAGATTGATAGAATGGATTCTAGCAATGATATCTACCCTGATCTTCTCAATCCTCCTAAATAGAACCCTTTCATCCACATTCAACGCCACTATAGGGCTCTGGTAAGGAGATCCCCTATCTCCCTTCCTCTTCATTATTGCTGCTGATGGGTTGGGAAGTTATATAAAAAAGGAAGTACATGAGGATAGAATCAAAGGGGTAAGGGTATGGGGGAATGAGCTCTCGATAACCCACCAACAATTCGTGGATGATATTATGCTATTCTGTGATGTCTCACTTAGGGAAGTTAAAAGGATAAAAGACACACTAGATCTCTTCATGGAAAACCAGGAACCCAAATTAACAAAGAGAAATCAAGTGCCTACTTCTTCAACACAACTAGTAATGTGAAATATTACCTCGTGAGAATGTTGGGATTTAGGGTAGGAGAGTTACCCACCAAGTATCTATGTATACCTTTGGAAATCAACTCTTTAAAAATGGTAAATTGGTAGCAAACTATATAAAAGATCCAAGGAAGGATAACCAACTGGTCACTCGGATCCCTAAACCTGGCAAGAAGAGTTGTTTTGGTAAAAGCAGTCATGAAATCAATACCAATTTACCCACTATTGGGGATGGCAACCCCAAAAGGGGCTTGCTCCAAAATGGTGGAAATATTCAAGAAATTCATATGGGTAGGGCCCCAAAAATAGAGGAAATGGGCTTTCATTTCATGGTGGTGGATGACTAGAAAAAAGGAGGAAGAGGGCCTAGGACTGAGGGATCCTTACCTCACCAACCAAATTATGGGGGGCAAGCTATGGTGGATATGGATGGTAGGAGGAGGGGACCTTTGGAAGTGAATATGGAGAAATAAGTATAACATGCCAAGAAGAGTAGAGGATATATTAAGGCATACAGAAACACTGAGAGGCTCAACCATAAGGAACTTGGCTAGTGAAAATAGGGATATAATCACAAACCATGACGTCTGGGAAATACGGAATGACAAAACAACAAATTTTTGGGATGAGGATTGACAACAATGAGAAAAATTAAATGGAAAGCAGGAACTCAGAAATATTCTTCAGTTTTAAAAAGATGTAGGACTAAGTCGATTAGATGAGTTTTGGAAGGATGACAACAATGAGGAGAATTGGAGAGTTTGGAAAAACCTAGAAGAGAAGAAGAACAGAGGGAGATCTATGTGAAAGAAATGGGAATGAGGAAGATACCAATTATATTAGGACCTGATATATTGATATGGGGACATTCCACGAAAGGAAATTTCTCGGTCAAGGAGGCATATGATCTAAAAACTGAACAGGAATAGGAAGGACACCATCATCTAGGGAAACAAATCTTGCACAACAAATGGTAGCCAAACGTTGCCCACTTCCTATGGTTAACATGTAAAGGCCGAATCTTGACATGGGACCAACTACAAAAAAGAGGGATGCAGGGACCATCCCTATTTGGTCTATGCAAGTAGGACAATGAAAATATAGATCACTTAATGAACTCATGCCACTTTGCACATTAATAATGGGAAGCTATTTATGAGGTCTTCAGAAGAACAGATAGGAATCAATAGAGCATAAAAGAGACTGTCCAACAATGGGGTCAAGGCCACTTTATTAACCCAGTTCTAAATAGAGCATAGTGGCTAGCCGTAGGTTTTGATCTCTTGATGATATGGAAGGAACGAAATAGAACAATTTTCAAAAGTACAGAATAAATGCTGGAGCAAGTGTGGAGGGGAGTAATAGAACATATCAGAGAAACCATCTTAGCAGAAGAATGGCACCAAGAAGACTAGGAGATTCTGCCTTAGGAAGCAGGAATCCTAAAAAAACTCAACCTAGCCAAAGAAATGGTGGGAGAGAATACATGGAAAGCAATGTGAACGAGCAAGGTATCACCCCAGAATTTCAGCAGACCAACAGAGGGCTTCATTAAATTGAACTTTGATGGAGCCTCCAAAGGGAACCCACGTATTGTAGGAATAGGTGGCATCTTTAGAGACAACCATGGCAAGTTAAGATTGTTGTACTGGGCTTATGGAGGCATGATGAGAAACAATGAAGTAGAACTCATGGCAATACAACAAGGGATGAGAATAGCTATAAGGCTCTAGTACAAACAACTGGAAGTTGAAGGGTACTCACTTATGGTAATCAACATGATGAGGAAACTTTACAATGAAAAGACATTGGATAAGATTAGCCATAGCTAGAGAACAACAAGCCTCATCCAAGAGCTAGGAAAAATAATTAAAAGGTTTGATTATATGATAATCAAGCACGTGAAATGAGAAGGGAATAAAGCGACTAATCTCCTAGCCAACTGGGGATGTAATCAACAAATAGGACACATGGAACGAACTCGGCCTATTTAACCAAGGGATATAAGAATGGATCCTATACAATAAATATTAGCCCAAGATGATGATTATGAATAAACGAAATGATAATGGTCATAACAATCCCCCGATCGGGGTGACGGAGTGGGTGAACAAAATTAATAGCTATGTCAGAAGCGAGGAGACACGAGGACTGCTTACCACAGCTCGTATGATTATGGCATAAAACGTGGAGAGGTATTGCGGAACAAGAGGGATGTCAGAAGGGAGAAGTGGCATAAGGAATGTTGGGAAGAGGAGAGGTGGCAGGTAGGTGCAAGAGAGTATGAAAGCAAGGGTAAGGAAGGAAGGATGGATAGTTTGCAAGGGAGAAGGCAAAGGAGAGCGACGGGCAAGCCAACCACCAATCCAGCAAGCAGGAAGAGTAACCTCGGGTAGTAGAGATTGGAGACATGGCACGGGCAGCCAGAGGATGATGTTGTAGAGGGCGGGGAAATAACGAACCGCGATCGCAGGATATGGGAACCTCATGAAATAGGATGGGAAGACAACCCATGGATGAGACCATGAAGGAAGCAGCCAAGGCTTACAAGAAAGGCACAGATGAAGGGATAAGGTAAATTATTGAGGAAATGGAGGAAAGGATTATGGAAGAAGGCTCAAATGAAGAAGTGGAGGAATGGAGAGACCTCATTCCCGATCTTGGAAATACTAGAGGCAAATTTTCTCAATTTAAACAGAAATTACATTTGTACTAGCTCATGAAGAGGCTAGTTGGAAAAGCGATGGAACGTGTCCATGGGGATGGCTTTTATCATTAGAGACATGCCAAATTATAAACGAGACATGCAAACCATACAATTCCAGCTATGAAAGAAGGATATAATATTAGATAAAATACAGAGACACATTCCATGCATCGTTGAAATGATCCCAACAAATGGAGATTCAGCTGAAGACCCAGTGAATGTCAAGTCAGAACAAGAAGAACCCAAGGAATAGATTGAGCTCATGCATCTTAGGTTACTTCTTTTTTTAGCGGTTAGTTTTCTTTTATATGCATGCTTATGGGACCTAAGATTAAAGACTGCTTTTTAAATAGTTTTGCATATCTTGTGTGCATAGATAGATAGATAAATTTCCAATTTTGGATGGCTTATATTATGCATAGGTGGCCATCAGACTTGGTTTCCCATTGGGCAAGTAAAGGCTACCTATTGGCAGTATGTGGATTTAGTTTGCTTTTATATAAATAGAAAAGGAGGGCCTACCTAATCTTACAAATTTTTTTTATTATGAATGAAATTAAATAAAATGAATAGAAACTACTGAATGAGTCATTTATATAATGAATATGAAAATACCATAAAAGGATAAATAACTACCGTAAATGATAAAATTTTGATTAAAATGATGACTAAATTATGCATATATACGACTATTAGTAGCTAATTTACAATATCTTATAAAATGGCAAAATTTAGTCATATTTCTTTGGGCATTAATTGGTTTCAAATGATGGCTAAAATTTTCATATATATGATTATTACTAGCTAATTTACAGTATATTATAACACGATCAACATTTTGGTCATATTTCTTTGGTCATTAATTCTTTTTCTCAAAGATTCATATAGTAATATATTTTGTTGTATAATTTGTCATTAATTGTGACAATTAATCACTAAACCAATGAAAAATTTATGACCAAATTTGTGACTAAATATACTACTAGATGGTAAAATTGAGAAAACCAATTAGTGACTAAGCTAAGAATGACTAAAAGTTGGTCACATTATAAGATACTGTAAATTAGCTACTATTGGTCACCGACTAAAAAATAGTTGTTTATATGCAAATTTTAGTTGTTTCTTAGTAGTTAATTAGTCATTTTGCAATAGTGATAGTTATAATATTTAGCAATGGAAAAGTGGTAATGAGTAGAATGGAAACCCAATAGAAAAGATGGAAAGTGTATATGCAAACCCTCATAATAGTAGTGAGTATAAATAGTCCTAATATGGTAAGTCAAACAACTATTCAATGAAATTTAGTAAGGAAACATGCAATTTATAAAAAAATTGTTTAACTTATTTATAGTGAATGTAAATTTCATTATGGAGTATTTTCCTATTCTCTAAAATTCAATCATGTATAATGACTAAATAGTAGTAGAGGATCATTTCTTTAAACATAGACACTTTGACTAAAAATATGATTGGCAGTAATGGAAACCCTTTTTCTATAGTAAATATCATCATAAAGAGTTTCTTTCTTAAGAATGGATGAATCTACTTAGTTATATAACAAAATGATGATTTACGTTCTTATCTAATCGGAATTAGCCACGACGAGTGTAAGCAAAGTAAAAAATATTATATTGTGTATATTCCTCTTGTGTCCTTAAGGGTGACAAAAGGAGAAAATACTAATAAAATGAATAACAGTGAATCTACACTTATTACAAATTTTGCTAAGGAAATAAAATTTAATCAAACAAAATATGCATAGAATGTGTCGATGCAAATAGAGAAATATGAAATACATGAATAGTAAAAATAATACAATGCAACTCTTTCATATAGGTGGGGTGACCAAATGTTGAAACTACAATAAACATATAACATGGAAAATTTGTGCAGTCTAAGAATTTGAGGAAAGAGAGCTTTTATTAAAAGAAAAGGAATTTGTTCAAAAGTTTGTTTACATGACAAGATTTTTCTCACTCAGCAGTGAAAGTTAAAGGGAAATAAGGATGTGAAATTCCATTGGAAACATTAACATTAATAGACATAATTTATGCTAGAATTGAAAAACGTGCTGCACTACCATAGAATACCCATATTACAAATATGATAGTCTAGTCAAAAGGTACAAATTAGCTTTGTTATTGTTTAGGTTCCAAATTGTGTAATAAGATTGTCAAGGTCCAAGCCTACTGCTATCCTTATGACCCAGAAATGCAATGAAGAAGAGTTGAAAGAAAGTAAATTTTACATGTAAAGGAAATTGCTATTAAAATAATGGGAAATATTATAAATATAAAAATAATATTATTATGATATGATAAATATTCAATAGAATTATACTTGGTATAAGGTTTCTAGGGAAGACGCAAAACATCTCTACAAAATACGTCATTTCTAAAATACTAAACTCTTAACTAGTTTACAAGATATGAATATAAATGTGCATATGGTAATGAGTATGAGAAAAGCGAATTGAAAATAAGTTTATGTAGTGGTTGAAAATAAAGTCCTTGAGGACAAAATAATAAGGTATGTTCTTAAAACTATGGAAAGGGATTAAAATCTAATTATGTATTAAATAAATGAGCCTCCTTTTAGGCTAGGCAGTATGCCAAGCCATTAAATTCAAGTGGGATAAAATTCTCATAGAAATCCTAGAAGGGTTTCAATTTGAAATATGTCATATAAAATGGGATTTTTAATTACAGGAAGATATAATATAAAAGAAGCAAAATCCATAGAAAAATTAAGAAGGATTACTTGTGAAACTTGTGTGAACCTCTTTAGGGAATTAGTTCATTCCTTTCCTCCAACACCTTAAAGGAGAAACAAAAAGAGAGAAAATTAATGAAAAGAAAAGAAAGACAATAAGGAGGAAAATATAACAATTTTAAATCACCAAAATCAGGATTTATTAGCAGAAGGGAAAATAATTGAGAGTTAAATGTTGGTCTAAACCCTCAAACCCTTTTCAAAAGTTTATAAAATATCACTTTGAAGCTTCAACCAAACTTAGAGAAGCTTCCTCACTACCATGGAAGCCATAAACCATACTTAATGTACAACAAGAATCATTATAATAATTTTAACATAAATTGGTCGACCAAGGGAACTACAATCAAAACTCTAGTGAAATAGAGAGAGGAGATTTGTATTTTTTCTCCTCTTTGTTGGCATTATGGTGTGGATGGTTCCAACTAGTTGATATTATCATTGATTCATAATGGCAGCTAGCTCATATTGGAATTAATGTCAACCCTATGTAGACTATATGATGTTTGGGTGTCTTCCTTGTTCCATGGTTGCATCTAGTTTATTTGGCATTGATATCAAATTTATGATGTTAGCTTTGATGATGTAGATTGTTGGTTGTATGGTGTCCATGGATGGAGTTTCCACACCTGATGAGTTCGCATACTAGGTCTTCATCTAGGTCTTCATGTTTGTGCTCATGGAGATGACCTGTTATAATGTTCATTTGGCCTCATGATGATCGTGATAATGTTTTAGGTCTATTCAAAGGTGTTTCATCTTGTGTATATGCTTATGGAGAGTATAGGACTTGTTGGCACTCTTGCAACCTTTTCTGTTAGCCCTTTAGGTCAATTTGGTAGTGGCACTTAGGAGACAAGTTTGATCAATTTGGAGAGTCAAAGCACTTGGAAGATCTTTGGAGGTGAGTTCAAATGCTAAAGAAGATGATCTAGTAGGTGGTGGAGGTTTTGCGTTGAGGTTTTGTTGTTTCTCCTTAAACTCTTTTGCAACCACTGTCACGCAGACTTATGCATATGATTGAGAGGCTTCAGTAGAAATTTCACAGGCTTGTGCATGTGACTGAAGGGATCTAGTCAAAATTAGCTAGTGTTGTGCCTACAACTGAGGTTTTCTCACAAAAAAATCTCGACATTCCTCATGCAAATTTGATGAAATTCGGCATGGAAACTTCAAGAGGCTTCTAAATCAGTTGTTAAAGGTAAAAAATAGTTGATCAAGTCCTCTAAAGGGTGTAAATGCATTTAGTTCATAAGTAGTGATGGTTGAGGATTGATTTTGTCGAATTTGTGCACTCTTTATCCTAGCCTAAAGCTTAATTTCTACATTAATGTTTTATATACTTAATTTTGGAGAATTGCGCACCCTTGATCCCATCCCTAAAATGAATTTTACTATTCATGTTTTTTTATAAATCTGTTTGGAGCTGGGTATTGATTGGTTGAGTACATATGTGAAGAAGAGATAGATGCACAATGTGAGTGTGCGTCAAACCTAGTTCTGAGAACAACTCCTTTAGTGAGTGAGTGTAAATGGAAGTGAATGTAGCAAATTTATGAAGAAATGCACGAGTACTCAGATCAAATTTGAGGCTACTATAACAAAGATTGTTTGGAGAGTTTTTGCATGATGTTGGAGTATATTTTTTTAGTGGATTTCACTTTTTTTTGCTGGATTTGTAGATGCATTTGACACATATCCATATTTTTTTATGTTTTTGATTGTATTATGCAACATTCATATTTTAGAGTGAGGTTTTTATGTTTTATTTTAGTGTGAGATATAGTTTTATGTTGGTGATATTATTCAGTTTTTGTTGGATGGATTATGCCCACTATTTTACTATAGTATTGCTACTAGATTTCATCTTGCAGAGTTAGATCAAGTTCAACATAAGGTCTTTGGATCCAATGTGATAATATATGAAACGAGGTCTGCATAGAGTAGAGTAGTAGTGAACTCATGGGTGTGGAGAAGTGATTGCAAGGTTTCAATGAGAAGAACAATTTATCAATCCAATTGGAGTTGGATAGTCCAATCGGTGTTGGGAGAGGATCGATTGATCGTGTTAACCTTCAATGAATGGTATTCTATAGATCCATGTGAGAATATAGTATTCTAAAATAGTCAATAGAATCTAGTCTTCATGCTAATGGGAATTAGCTAATTGTATATGAGGTTGAGTCTCCTAGTTTATCATAGTCAAAAATCTATGTGAAATACATGTTTTTCTTAATATAAGATTCAGAGTTGTGTAATAGTAGAAAGTGTGGTTTTTTTTCCCAATGAAGGGTTTTCCACCATATACCTTGAGTCCCTTGTGTGATGGTTTTTATGGTTGTGTTTGATGGTTTTAATTCTATCATGGTTGTTTGGTTTATCTTCTTACAACATTATATTCATGTGACGATATAATATGTTATTGATTATATGCATGATTCACTCAGTGAAGTTCAAATCGGTAAAATGGTTAAGAGTATCACAATATTGATTCACCTGACACATAACGATAATGTTTTATGTTGTTGATTGTATTATGCAACATTCAAATTTTAGAGTGAGGGTTTGATTTTTTGTTTCATTTAAGCTTTTGTTGGATGAATTATGACCACTATTTTGCTAGAGTGGATTGTGTGGAGAGTATATGATTGCGGTGATTTTATTTGATTAGATGATGATGTTTTGCTGCTAGAGCTCATATTGCGGAGCTAAAATAAGTTGAGCAGAAAGTCATGGGGTCCAATGTGATAATATATGAAACGAGGTATGCATAGAGTAGAGTAGTAGTGAATTCATCGTTGTGGAGAAGTGATCACAATGTTTCAATGAAAGGAACAATTTATCAATCTAATTGAAGTTGGATAGTACAATCAGAGTTGGGAGAGGATCAATTGATCATGGTAACTTTCAGTAGAAGGAAATCTATAGATTAATGTGAGAACACAATATTCTGAAATAATTAGTAGAATGTAGTCTACATGGTAATGGGAGTTAGCTAATTGTATATGGTGTTTATTCTCCTAGCTTATCAGAGTCAAAAGTCTATGTAAAAGACACAAGTTTCAGAGTTGCGCAATGGTAGGAAGGGTGGTTTTTTTCCCAGTGAAGGGTTTTCCACCATATATCTTGTGACCCTTGTTTGATGGCTTTTATGGTTTTATTTGATGGTTTTGTTTCTCTCATGTTTGTTTGATTTAACTTCTTACAATTTTATATTCATGTGATGATATAATATGTTATTGGTTACATGCATGATTGAGTAAGTGAAGTTTAAACTGGTCAAATTGTTAAGAGGATCACAATATTGATTAACTCGATCCCCCACCCCCTGCTCCCCTCCTCTTAATAGTGCTCAAATCTTTCCAACCTGCTTTTGACATGATGGGAAAAGAGATTCAAACGAAATGGAAGTAAACTAAATCCATGGCTAAGCATGTTAAGGTCACCTACCATGACTAAAAATAAAGGATCAAAACCTCTTTTATCCTTTGTATAACAAAAACCTTGATGGGAATGAAAGAAACATCAAACTGGAAATAAACAATGGTAAAGCAACATTACCCTAGTAGTATAAATCTCATTTAATTTGAGGCATTGGGTCACTTTGATTCATCACAACTGTAGAAATTAAACGACACATGATCAAGGAAAGCTAGCCAAAACATATATTACTAAGTGGTAACAATCACATGGGTGGCTAAAACCCAAAAGCACCAAGTTCATGTGGGTATACATATAAATGTGATGACCAAATAAAAATGTATACTATATGTTCCTTGTAAGAGTATGAATGGGGTTGTATAAATTGTTTGTTAGAGTACAAGAAAGGGATGCACACATATAACATAACTCTCTTGTGTCACAATTAAAGAGGGGACAAGAAACCCATGATATAATATACATATATATAAAATATACAATACTTATATTATAAGGACTAATACCCATATGATGTAGATTGTAAAAAGTGTTAAGAATGATAAAAAAAAATTACTGTAAAGTAGCAAGCATCTATAAACATTAAAGTAAATAAAAGGCTTATTGTAGACTTATGTGCATTACCTATGGTTAAGTCAAAAAATAATAATATAAATAACCATATACATTAAACAAGATTAAATTAAAAAGACTCTAGGTGTTGATAAGAGATCATTATAAATGTGTTAAGTGTAAACATAACACTAATGAATCCAATGGAGAAATATGGTTACTATAAATGAGCTACATTACAATTTGTTTGTGAGAGATCATTGTAAAGGTGTTAACTGTAAACATAACACTTATGAGTCCAAAGGGGCAATATGGTTATATGTACATTACAATCCGTATGTTAAATAGCTTCTTGTGCATAGATTCTAAAAATAATATTAGCAAATAGTTTGGGAGAACAATAACTATTATTTAGGAGTGGAGAATAATTTCACTTGAAATGTGTGTGAAATTTTATAAGTATAGACTAGTAATGGAAAATTTTATAAGTAAAACTTATTTGTGCGCTTGAGAAAACTCTGCATAATTATCACATTTTGTGCATAGGGTATTATTTTATATGAATCTTTGTGTTATTTATAAGGGATTTGTACATGCTATTAAATTATGGATTTTGAATTTTTTAGTTAATATTTAACGAGTATGTTTATTTTGTAATTTAGTTTTCAAAATTTAATTAATAAATAGATAATAAAGATTTAGCTTTTGTATAACATTTTAAATTATTTTAAGTAGTATACAAATAAAAAGTTGGAATTTATTTATGTAGTAGTTATGCTATTTTTCTCTAAATTGATTAATTAAAAATATATGATATGGGTAGTTGTCATATGATGTAATATGTTCTTGGCCATATTGATTGTAACGAAGCATATTTAAAATTTAAACTTCATAATTTTTGTTCCATATTAAATGAATATATTCTTAAATTATATATTAATTTATCTAAATTAATAATATAATCTATGTTGAAATATAATTTTATCTTTATTATTATTATGTCTATAAACTTACAACTATCAAATATATATTGAATTTTACTTTATTTTTCACTATTTAGTTTAGCTCATAATTTATGATTTTATATATCATTTACATAACATATACATATACTATACATAATTATTCTACTTGAACCAGGAAACGAGTATCCAACCAGAGATTATTAGATCAGGTAGACATTTTTATTTATCTCTAATGAAAAATAATAATTTAAGTAACATTGGGGGCATATTATTTGGAATAATTGACCTCTATGAGTTGGGTAGTTTTTTTTTATGTAGGCCAGGCATGAAACTTCCTCCATTGGCATAAGTCGGAGGTTCATATATTCCAACTTCTACTGAAAATGAATCGCTAAGGTTCGAGATTTCTTCCATTTCCCATCGACTGCCAATCTGCCATTTGAACTTAATTCGTCGCTCTCCTAACCAATTCGCATTATTAATTTAAGATAGTGCTATAATTAGGTGACTACCTTCCATGCATGCATAAGATTAAGGGAAACGATGTTTTGTGTTAAAATTGTGGAAATGGTTTTTACGGAGGAAACCATAGCAAACATCGTTTGGTGGAGCATGATTTGGCCATATGCCTCTTAAAAAGATCCCACTAACAAGAGCCTTGAACGTGCAGCTTCCACGTGGTAACGAGAGCCTTCCAAAGCTGCTCTTTAGTTAGCTACATGTGCTTTTTTAATAATAACTAGTTCTGTGCATCCTTCCTCCAATCATAGTTTCTCTTCTACACGCATTGTGTTAAGATTCTGTTAGAGTTGAAAAGAAATGAAATTAAATAAATTTAAAAATGTAGAAGCTGAATTTTATTTCTATTAAAATATAATATAATAATTAATAAATATTAATTTTTCATAAATTTTGTGTACAATAGTTACTTTAATTTATAATTTTTATCGATGTAATTGTTATCTTATTGATTTAATGTCCCAAAAAAATTATTAAATGGGTAGATTGGATTATTTTAAATTATATTTCTTTTTTTTAATTAACAAATATTATATGATCTAATTTACAATAAAAAATCCCAAATATTAATGGGAATTTGGATTATTTTATTCTATTTTTAATAACAATATTATAATGATAATTTACAATAAAAATCCCAAAATTTATTAGATGGGTAAATTTGGATTATTTATAAAATTTTATTTCATGTTAATTAACCAAGTTATTATAATGATAAATTTACAATAAAAAAATAATGTGAAATTATATATAGGTTTATATATTCAGATAAATTGAATTCTAGCTACATTTTCAATTAGAAAAAATGTTGTTTTTTATTGTTTTCATTAATACATTAAAATTTGAATACATTCTATACATACATTTTTGTTAGAGGCTATTATACACTACTCTAGAATTTTTTTGGATGCTTTTTGGGTTGTAGATTGCTGTATAATTATAAGAAATGTTTGGTAGATGTTGGAATTGGCAGAATGATGTTTAATGACCTTGCCAGTACTATTACAATGAACTCAACAGAATTGTTACAACTTTCTGATTTTATTCAATCCTAGATAGATTTAACTTCATTGGAAAAATATTGGCAACAACATAAACTTGGCTGTTGTGATATAGGTATGATTTAAATTTAAAAAATCCTAATTTCTACTTTTGGGAATATGTATTAGAGTACGAGCTATAGCTTGACCCTTGTGATATGGTTTTATAATTTATGGAATATGTTTATGAAATAAAATTATGTTGACTTAATGTTTGTTATATGGTTAGACATGGAAGGTCCTTGTCATCAACATGTTACATTAAGGTTGTGATACAAGAAGTAACAAATTAGTGTGTATAGAATCCACTTTTTATATTCATTACTTTTGTCTTCTAAATCACAAGTTTGTAGTGTTGTTTATAATTTGGAATCATTCTTATGATCCAGTTGGCTAAGGTCTTTTTAAATAATAAAAAATATTTTATACCAAAAAACAAAGTGATTTTAGTATGGATGTGTTGATCAGATAGGACATTACACAAATCTTTGACTTTACATCGTATAGCATGAACTTGATTCCCTTAAATAAAGAAATTGATCACATAATAGGATGTTCATATTTGAGATGGGTGGTTACAAAAAGAAGAATAATTGTAATAACATTATAATGGTATATGTTCAAAATGGAACCTTGCAACAAGCTCATGCATTTATGAGCTGCAACAAATCACTAAAGTAATCCTAATTAACTCAACAAAAACTCTCCAACTATACCAGGATACATCCCCACATATCCATTATTACACATTACATATGTTACTGCACATTTCTTCAAATGGACAATGGAGCTTCCTTCACTTCAATTATATGAAAGTATGATATTTTTACAATATTTCTAGTTACTGAAGAATAACTTATCAAAATACTCCCAAGAAATTATTAACACATTCACATTCAAAATAATCTATCTATATACTATGAAACAAATCTATTATGATCCTTTATAAATTGTGTGACTTTGTTTATTATTGATACCCATACTCTTGTAAAGAGACCAAAACTCTCAAAATGCATTAACTTGCAACAAGACAAGAAATAACACTAACTTGCAATAACACCACAAATTTATAAGTAACAATAACTAACCAAATGACCAAAATAAAGTAGAGTCCTAACATGTTAAATAAATGAGATTCCTCACAAATTGAAACTTTGAAATATGACAAACCATTAATATTAGGTATCGTGTATACGTATTTAATATTTACGTTGAAAGAATGGTCTCTATTAGAATTGGGCTTGAGGAATGCTTATTTTAAATAAAATTAATGGTCGATAGTTTGAGCGAGGGGAATATTATTCATCTAGTACATGATCCAATGGACAATATGAAATGTTTGCCAATCATTTTTTAGTTTCATAATTGTGCTCCTCTCTTGAATTTATTTAAAAATAATTTGTGAAATATGGTTCTCATTTTTTCAGCTTGGAATAAAACCAACCCCACATACCTTTGTTTCCATTCAAAGTGATCCATTCACCCATCCACTCATTTGAACCATGAACTGTAATGTGGTTGCATATGCAAGAAAATTCCTGTTGTACATGATCCCTTTGGTCAACCAGTTAAAATCACAATTATTTAAATCAATTATAAGTGATAACATAGTCATCGCAGTGATGCAAAAAGAAACAACTTAGTGTCTAAGGTGTTGACCTTGTATGTTCTTGAACCTGACTTTCTAAATAAAAGGTTGTAACTTTATTTATATCCGGACATTTTTATTTTGATCCATTTGGTTGATGTTGGGCATGATCTCTTTAAGTAATAAAAAATGTTTGGAAATATATATTTTTTTAAAGGAAACAACTAGGGGTTTTATATTGATAATGACTGGATTATGGATTTGAACCCTTACAAAAACATTATGATATTTAACAATAGATATATGCATATGTCCCTAAAAAAAATATGTCACCTTTGGAGCTACTTTATTTTCTTATACAAAAAATAATTCTACTAATAACATGACCAAAAGAGCCAAAGATTAGGTTATATTTGCAAGATAACATAAGACAACATTGAGAATTAGGAAACAAACAAAGTCATCATTGATCACAACCATAAACTGTGATTGTTGCCTTGAGAATATGCACCCCATGAATGATGTGATTTTTTCTTCTCAAGAGAAACGTTGGAACCAAAGTCTCCCTAGCCAAACTAAAAAATTTTAGACATGATATTTTTCAATGTTGAGACCTAAGAACTGAGATAAAAGACCTCCTTACACAAACCATTCAAGGATTGCTCCATATTTCTTAAGTGGAAAAGAAAATTGGCTTCGAATAGAAGCTTGAAAAGTCTGATGTTGTTTCTCGACCATATAAAATTCTCATTTCATATATTCGAGCACACCTTTAGATGAGTCGAAAATCTTGTCAATTACTAATTCATCATTATCATGCTCCAAAATCAACAGAGGCTCTGCAATGTCCAAATAAATCCATTAAGTGAAATTAGATAACATATCAACCAAATTGAAATAATCTCCAAAATTAGTGAAGACTAAAATCTCATATGAGCCCAATGGAGCATGAGAAACCTTTAAATAGTTCATGCAAGAAATATGCCACAAACCAAATCGAAACATAAAATACATAGCCTGACCTAAATCCTCGAACATTGAGAAGATTGATGATGGAAGTTACAAGATATCAACATTAAATATGACCCTCTACACCACACACACACAAACACACACACATTATTATTCACCAACTCCAACCATAAGAGAAATAAATATATATACCACGCTTATGATCATGTGACACTTTTTAAAATGAATGTTCCATGGGGGATTTTTTTGGAAAATTCGTGGTTGTAAATTAGGATGTTGCCAAACCACAACACCCTTCAACCTCTATAATTGCACTAAGGGATGGGTAGGTGGCCTCCGACCGAGGTGGAGTAAATTTCCAACAATGACATAGATATGAGTGAGTCAAATGTCTTGGGATTATGAACATTCTTAAGGGATATGAGCATTGTTAATTATACAAAAATTTATCTCTATTCTGTTTATCCCAGTGTGGATCATTTTTTTTCAACAAATCTGGCCATAGAAATATAAGTTTCCTATA
>APFE031619067.1:235431-247632 GCA_000404065.3 Pinus taeda | reverse complement strand
CAACAATAAAGAAACTGAGGAAGAAGACAAGGAACAAGGATCGAAAAGAAAATCACAAAAGGGGCCATGTAAACCCAAAGTTGAGGTCACACCTGTTATCACTCAGGTTGTCCCTAGGCTCCTGTAGGGATACGACCGAGGTAACCACAAACCAATCTTTGGATTGCAGGTTCTAGCCCACCTGCAATCAGAGAGGGCTCTCTCTTAATGATTCAATTTTGTTGATGATTTTAGGCTAGCTTTTGGCTTAGGGGTTTTTGTTTGTGTTTGGATGGAAGGTGGAAATTTCAAGCAAAGAGGCAAGGTAAGATGTGATAAGTTTGAAACCATTGGGCATGGAGTCATGGATTAAGGCTTGCTGTTGCGTTTTCTTGGTCACAAGAGGATTAAGGAGCGGGATAGCCACACATGATACAATTATCAATTTACTGAAAGGATGGAATGACGATCAGAGATGAAAGGCAAAAGAGAATCTTTCATCAAACTGAAATAGGGAGAAGTGGAATGAAAATGTTTATCTAGAGCAGCTAAGAATTCTAAACTGCTCACATATGTGAAAGAAACAGCGTAAAACAAGATCATTTTAAGTATACATGTTCATAACTATTTCTGAATGAAAACATGAAAAATTGCAGAAATTGAGCCTAAGGTGTAGTTAAACAAATCCTAAGCTATTCTTTTTTCCTGCAATTTAGATGGCGGAACGGTGGTAAAACAAAACCTGAAAATTAACAGAGTTGAGAAACACTTATTGAACCATGTAGAAGCACAGGAATTCAACAATCACTCCTCGGCCAATAAAACGCATCAAACAGTTTCAGAATCCATGCTTTCACCAGTCTTTGATTATAGAAAGTATGACAGTTATAGTGCGGTTCTCTGCTTGAAGAAAATGTCGAGATACCAAAGATTAAGCTACTTCCTCGACTTACCAACCAACCCCTAATCCATCTTTCAGGGTGGTATATATAAGAAAAATATCAGAAGTCATTTATTACAATTGACCTAAACAGGTCTGCCGGAAAAGCTTTTTCTAAAAACCTAATTGTCGCTGGAATTAAATGCAGGTAAGTCCTTTGGGCTGCGCTAGAGGCCACTGAATCAAAAAGACTGCAATGTGGCCCTTGGAGGCTCGATGCAGTACTGTTGAAATAACTGTGCTTTGGGATCTGTAGTTCTATTCTGGTGCGAGTTAAATGTGTGATAACCATGATTTGAGATTTTTGAGTGGCTTCACCCTCTTTCTTTGACTTTGCTGGAAGGTATTAAATTTTCTCCTGCTTTGGGCCGCTGTTAAGATCTTCACTGATACTCTTTGCCGCTACATTGATGGTCTCTGCCGCTTGCTGATACTCTTTGACGTGCTTTTTTCCCTATTGATTTGATCTGTTACACTTTAATCTTTGTCTCTAGTCCTTTCCTGTCTTTAAACGGACTAATTTGGCAAAATCGGGCAATTTCGGGCTTTTTCGGCGCAAAACGGGCCAAGGAATCAAAAGATTCCCCAAAACGGCTTGTTTCCCGTAGCGATGCGTGATTAGCACTTCGTGCTAATCGCGCATCGAAAATTGCCTCTGTTTCTTGTTCCAGAGCTCCGTAATGCGATTTTTCTTCCTGCGCGAATTTTCGATTTTTTGGCTGCTGACGTTAGCAGTACGGTGGGGTGCTCATACTTCAATGCGATGCGATGAATTTTTCCGATGCGATCGCAATATCGCATCGGCGGGGAACGAGAAGGTACTTACTTTGAACATGCGATGCTTGCGACTGTCGATCGCCGATATCGCGATATCGAATCGGGTAACAAAGGATGGGGCACAACTATGTGGTGAGGATATTGCGATATGGCAACGCGAGATGGCTTACTAGGATCTGCAGAGTACTAAGGAAATCGGCAAGGGTCTATTGTGGTTGGAAGGAGTGAGTACGTGTGTTAGAAAAGCATTTGAGGCCTCGGAAGGGATCCGATAACCTAATAAGGGATTTTATACTTTGGAAGGAGTATATTGCATTTAGAAGATGGTTTGAAGGGGCAGCATGAGGGTTCTTGCCAAGTTGCAGACAAACTGAGCAATTCTCGGGGGTACCTATGGTTATTTTTCAACCAGGGGGAGGGATATTTACATAGGGGATGATTTACATAGTTTTAGTAGGGGGATGGGAAAAATATAGGGAGTTAAATAATAATGTCAGTAGTCAATATGGAGATGGTAAGAAAGTGCTAAGTTTGGGAGATCTTAGGCTGCAATGGGGGGATAGAACCTTATCGAGAGAGTATGGAATTTCTTTGAGTAAAGCAGATCTTCACCCAAGATAATGACATGAAAATGATGAAACTTTAAGAGGTATCGAGCAGATCTTGACTTCTTTCTGGGGAAATTAGTTAATGAGTTGGGGTAGATGGAGAAAGGAAGTTAGTTATGTCTGTTTGAGCTTTCACATAGAACTGCCTGGTGATTGTGTCCTGAGTAGACATGACACCTGAAAACATGGAACTGATCAGCAATCAAAATTCTGCAACCTCAAAACTACCTACCCAGCCTATTTACCTAACATTTTTCTTCTTTTGGTTTGGGTGCACTTAGACTTGCAAACCCATCATTTCAATTTTTCTTTTTTATGCTTTCCTATCTACAAACTACCCTTATTTCATCCGAGGGCCCAGATTAAGCAGTTGGACTCCTTTGATTCTCTACCTATCTAAGAATCTACCAAGATTAAGCTGTTTGGACATATTTGCATTCTGTATATTCTAAAACAGGAAATTGAAACCTAGGGAGACCAAGATTAAGCTGTTTGGACCTTTGGACATATTTGCATTCTGTATATTCTAAAACAGGAAATTGAAACCTAGGGAGACCAAGATTAAGCTGTTTGGACCTCCCTTTAACTGAAAATTGTGTAACGTTGGAATAACTTCTCAAAATTTGGAAAGCGGTTGGACGAACTCTGAGTAGCCTTCTTCGCTTGGAGACTATTAAGCAGATATGGAGCATTGCAGCATGCAAAGTATGACATATTTGGTCTGTAAAAATGTCAATCATGAAATATGAGTAACCTGCTGTAGTAGGAGGCTAACAGTGGCTCCACTTGGGGATGGCTTCTCCTTGTGAGAAGCCAAGAACAGCAGGTCAGATTGCCTTGCTTCTTCCACTATGGTTGTACTTTGAACTTGTTTGTGCTGACTGTTGGTTTGATTTGATCTTTTGGATTGGGAACAACTATTTCCTTCAATTGTGCTGCTGTTAAACTATAAAGCACTGCCTGCTTAGTTTTAGCATCATGGATTCTTACAAAAATCAAGACACTAGTATATACAGATATTCTATGTACAAAATAAAATGCCGCCTGCTCTTTTCAATCAATAGGATCATTGTAGTGCTTTAGCATTCGACCATTGATAGGGCCTTCTGCAGCTGTGCCGCCATCTGCCGATTTGAGAAAATAGGTATTATTGCCTTGCACAGCGCTAATAATGTACAGACCTTTCCACAGAAAATCAAATTTTGCGTGTTTGCCCTTGTCTTCTCTTCGCGAATCCCATATCAGAACCTTGTTGCCCACCCAGAAATCCTCTGCTTTGGCCTTCTTATCAAACATCTTTTTAAGTTTTTCTTGCAGTATTTGAGCTCTGTTGAAGACTTGTTCTCTGGTTTGCTGAAGATGAATGGTTTGATTAACTATTCTCTGCATGTCATTTGGTTCAGCCTGAATTTCTTGCAACAATTTAATAGTAAGAATGCTCAGAGATGAAGGGATCTTGGCTTCCATGCCATATACAAGTTCATAAGGGCTCATCCCAATGGATTTCTTGGTGGAAAGTCTGTCTGCCCACAGAGCATTTGTGAGCTTCCTATGCCAGTTCTTTTTGTTTTCTTCCAGCAGTTTCTTTATGATATTGATGAGGCTTTTTTGTTGAAGACTCGCCAAACATTACCTTGAAGGGTAAGTAAGTTGTGAGTGGCCCTAAAGGATGATGTGTATTTATGTCAAAAGTTGATGTCAGTTTTTGGATTGGAAGCAGGCAGCATTGTCAGCGATAATATTTCTCAGGGCAGCCGAAATCTAAAAGGAATTGCTTCTCAAAGGAATTGGATAATGGTGGGGTCATTGGCTTGCCTACATGGGATGGCTTCAATCCACTTAGTGAAATAATCGGTGGCTGTTAAAATCCACTTGTGTTGGCCTGAGGAAGAGGGATTAATTTCTCCAATGAAGTCGAGACCACATTGTTGAAAAGGTTTCTCAGTTGAAATGGGCTTAAGGGGCAAGGGCAACAGTTTTCTTTTCCCTTCAAAGATTTGGCATTTGTGGCATGAGACAACAAACTTCTTTACATCTGCAAATAAAGAGGGCCAGTAATAACCAGCCCGTAAGATCTTGTCAACCGTGGATTTCCAATATAAGTGTCCTCCACAGTCTCCTGCATGGAATTATTTCATGATGCTGTTAGTTTCATTTATAGTTAAACATTTAAGCAAAATACCTTCGTGATTTTTCCAAAATAAAGCACCATCTATGACACAAAATTTTGATGATTTCATCCTTAAAAATCTTTTCTTTGTTCTAGACAATCTTGGGGGAGCACACAGGTTTAACAATACAAAGCAAATATCAGCGTACCATGGGGATTGCATGAAGGTTTCACTGATCTGTGGAGTCGCCAGCTCTGGTTCATCGTCCAGTTGATTAATGTCTAATGCTTGGAAGTTTGTTTCGGACATTAGTTTGGCTAATCCTTGTCCTTTTATGAGTTTGGTGGGCTTTATTTCAATGTCGTATTCAAGGATGTTGGCAATCCACTTGCCTCTTTTGCCTTCCAGTCCCTCTTGAGTTATTATACCCTTTACAACAGCATCAGGGACATAGGCAATCATGTGGGAGTATAGGATGTAAATTTTGAAATCTTTGATGGCTTTGACCAGGGCATAGGACTGCTTTTCCATAATCTGATATTTCAAGGGTGCATCTCTCAAAGCTCGGCTGAAGAAAGCAATTGGCTTTTCGTTGCCCTGATCATCCTTCTGCAGAAGGACAACAGCTATAGTGTGTTCATATGCGAAGGAAAAAATGATAAAATCTCTGTCGAATTGAGGATTGGTGAGGACAGGTGTTTGAGTTAGGGCATTTTTTATACTCTCAAAAGCCTGCTTGGTTTCAAGACACCATTTTACCTTGGCATCCCTTTTCAACATGTTGCTCAGTAGCCTTCTTAGCTCGGCTAGATTTGGGATAAATCTCCTCAGGAAATTGATCTTTCCAAGGAATGCTTGTAGTTCTTTTATGTTTCTTGGATAAGGGATTTGAAGGATAGCTTGAATTCTTTCTGGGTCAATTCTAATCCCATCTTTGATATTAATGCCCCTAGAACTCTCCTTCCTCCAGGGCAAAACAAGGACTTCTTAGGATTCAAGGAAATGCCATATTTCCTGCATGTCATGAAAATTTTCCTTAAGTGCTTAAGGTGCTCTTGGTCAGATTTGGAGAATGGGGTCAGGTCATCAAGGTAAACTACAAGGAAATTATGTATCTCCTTAGAAAATGCAATAGCCATTGCCCTTTGAAAGGTGGCACCAGCATTTTTTAGCTCAAAAGGCATTTTAACGTACTTAAATGTTCCCCATGGTGTGGTAAAAGTTGTCTTGTCCTGGTCATCCGGGTGAACAAGTATTTGATTAAATCCTGAAAATCCATCTAGTAAAGAAATTCTAGAGGAACCCACTACTCTTTCCAAGATATGATCCATTTTGGGCAACAGGTAGTGGTCTTTTAGAGAGACCTGGTTTAAATTTCTCAAGTCTACACACAGTCTTATCTCTCCTGTTTTTTTCCTAGTGGGAACTAAGTTAGACACCCATTCGGAGAATCTGATGGGTGCAATGATACCCGCTTCAAACATTCTCTTTATTTCCTTTTCAATCAGGGGAAGAAGCATGGGGTTGATTCTTCTAAGTTTTTGTTTGAACGGTTTTTGATTTGGCTTTAAGGGAATGGTATGTTGGATTACTGAGGTATCATAGGACTTCAAGTCCTCATAACTCCAGGCAAATACATCTTGGAATTCTTTGAACAAATCCACATACTTCAGTTTGTGGTCAGGGGGCAGATTTTTGGACAACTTGATCATTCTGGGATGTTCTGTTGTTCCTATGTTGTGTTCTTCTATGCCAGTATTCAAAGGTTCCATATTTGGCTTTTTGGGCACATCGTTGTCATCAAACATGTCTTCCAATGGAGTAAGGCCGGCAGGTAGAACATTACTTTTCAGATCAATAAACTCATCCTCTATCTTCGCTGTTTTCTCTGAACATATTTGTTTCAGCTGTCCTATGTCTGTATTGTTGAAAACAGTTGGGCTAAGGATTTTTTTAGTTGTTGCAGCTGTTACAGTCAGGTGGCTTTCTTCTGCTAACTGTTGTGATTCGGCCATGGAATCCATGTCAATGTTTGTGTTGGAAAATTTGTCCTCCAGAGTTAAGAAACTGTTAATCTGGGCATCATTTTGAAATACTTGCCAATCCTTGACATTGTTAGGGACCGAAGGTCTGTGTTTTATTTCAGCGGTGAAATGGTGATTTGATTCAAAGGGAAGCTTGCATGTGCTAGCAAAGGTTGCTAGACTATGGGCATGAATGTTGTGATCTCGTGCAATTTTTTCCAGCTTAAATTCACTGAAGGCGTTGAGTAAATCGATGACAGTAGCTCTGTAAGCTCTCATTCTACTATCATTAGCAACAAAGTTACCCTTTATTTGTTGTATAATCAAGTCTGAATCACCTAGGATGGAGACCGTAGTATCTCCCAGGGTTTTGAGCAACTTAAGGCCTAAGAGCAGAGCTTCATACTCCGCCATATTGTTTGTACATCTGAAATTGAGTCTATAGGCATGGCCTTGTGCGTGATTATCATGAGTATTTTAAATCCACACTCCAGCCCCTGCTCCTAACTTGTTAACAGAACCATCAGACTCCAAATACCATGTGATTTCTTGTTTGAGGTTTGTATTGAGGGTTTCAATTGTTTGAGGACCAGGGAGGCTTGTGATTTCTATTTCGGGATATTCTTCTTGCTGTTTGTTGGTTGCCTTGGCTGTTGAAAAAATTTCATGGGTATTGGCAACCGATTCCTCATTGACGTACATTCCTTTCTCCAAAGATAATGGCTTATCATCAGTTGGAGGGTTGGTGTTGTCATTAAATAAAATAAAAGAATCCATATCAGAATGGATTGAGTATATTGGAAAATTTTGGGGTTTTTCCTCATTGCTTACCACATACTTCATTAATGTTTCTCTATATAGTCCCTTTGGTTGCCCAAAGACAGATATAGTGGCATAAGAGAGGTCGTGTTGAAGGGATCCTTGCAATTTTGCTCCCCACGATCTGGATAGAAGCATACCATACTTTGTGGGAATGTCGACGACTACTACGTCCATTAAGATTGTCTTGTTGGGGAATTGGACTAGAGAGACACAAAGGTCTTTGATCAAGCCTAAACATTTGACCTGACTTGAATCAAAGGAATACAGATCTTTGTACGGCCTCGTGACATCGAGGTTCAACCTTTCCATTACAGCCTTGGGCATAAGGTTATGTGACGCACCTGAGTCAAACATAGCATTGTGCAGTATTTTGTCATGTATGTGCAGGCTGACATAAAAAGGTGGAACAGGTCCATATGTTGTTTTTCCGTTAACTTCTAGACCGAACAGTAGTTCAGGGGTATCATCTAAAACGTTTACATCATCCCTTACTTCTGGCAATTGAAGCGACATTTGAATTTGTTGTCTGTATACGTCATGTTTGGCAAGTTCTGAGAGGGGAATGGAAATCTTGAGTTTTTTGATCTCTGCTTCTAAACTGAATGGTTTTTCCAATGAGTTCTTGGCAATGACAGTGGTGAGTTTCTCTTTTTCAGGCATACTCTCTATGTTTTCTTTTGGAATGTCAGTGTCACGATGTGTGACAGTTTGTGATATTTCTGTTTTGGGAAGATTTTTGGTAGGGCTAATCAGATCTTCTTTCGGGGAGGAGGGAGGTAGAGGCTGATCAATAGGAGAGTGTGTGTCTGTTACATACTCCACAGTAACCTTATGAGGGTTCGGGACCGAGCTGTCAGCTAGTTGATTGTTGGTGATCTTTCCTTTAGTTTTGTTGAGCTGTTTGCTATCTTTTATTCTCCTGGATGGGGGAACATCAATGGTCCTTATTCTTAATTTGTATTGCTTGTGTACCTCGTATACAGCGGTATCATAGCCTTGTTTAAAGTCGAAGGACTCTCCCGACTTGGTGTGAAATTGTTTTGCATCAGGGTATGGTCGGTCTTCTTCTGTGAGGAAGATTTGCTGTTCGTTTTCTGAATCTATCAGGTTCATATGAGTCCCATCTGTGGGCTCAGCGGATGTAGATGCCTCCGCATAGTTTTCTTGAAAAGGAGGCCTAATATCGTGGTCAGGATTGGCCCTTCCAGCGTTTGTGTTTTGGGTTTTCCTGAAGTTTGGGTTCCTTAAGGCATTGGGTTGTTGACCCTCCCATGAATTTTTTCTCTCAACATTGTCTACTCTGTCTCCCAGCCTATGGATGCCACTGATGATAGCATCTAGCTTCTGATCGAAGGCTGAGGGTTCTTCTTTGAAAGTGGTTCTTCTCTCAGTTCTACTTCTGTTTCTTTTAGCAATTAGATTTGCTTCCACACTCACTGTAACATGTTGCATTTATGCAAGGCTTTGAGGGGCTCTTTCCCTTAACTGATATGCCATCTCAGCATCAAAGCCATCCGAGAATTTGTATAACGCGAGGTCAGGTGGAGGTCTTAAATTTTGTTGTATTGCATTGTAAACATTGTTAAATCTTGCACAGTAATCCAGAACTGTTTCCTCAGGTCCTCTTTTGATAGTATCATACTCAGATAGTATGTGTAGGGGGTCTTTCTTTTTCTCCCATCTATTAGTAAATGCCTGGTATAAGGCTTCAGGGTTTAATATAGAATTGGGTGGAAGTGCCCTAAACCAGGTTCTGACATCACTGGTCAAACTTTGGACAAAAATCTTCATTCTTACACTCTCATCATCAATCTCATAACTCTCGAAATAATCCTACATTTTCTTTGTATGCTGTAGGGCGGTGCAGGAGGTTGCGCCATCAAAATAGGTGATTTTGATTGGTAGTCCTGAGGCATAGCCCCAGGATTAGCAGGAAATAGTAAGGGCGCATATCTAGCCATGATGATGGAGATAAGCGGAACAGCTAGAGCAGCGGGGATAACAGGAACAACCGGGGTAGAAGCAGTAGTAGTGGTAGTAGGAGTATGGGATGGAGGTGTAGAGGAGCTGCTGGAGACGCAGGTGATGAACCAGGGGAACTTAGGGTTGACCGGAATAAAACTTTGACAGGGGTTGGAACACTGCTTGGCTGAACTATTTCAGGACTCGCAGCAGTTGGGTCTTCTTTTTGCTTTTGTTCTCTAATGACCTTAGGAATTAAATTTAGATTTGCAAAAACAGCTGGGCTATTTGGATCAAGATTTGATCGTGTATTACGCGTTTGCTTCTTAGGAGCCAGCTTCTACTCTATTTTTTGGGAACTTTTTCTAAAAAACGCAACAACACAGGTCGACCGAGACCTTCACAGGTCGGTTTCTTCCTCTGTGGGGCTGCAGACTGGTTTAATGAATTTATCTGAGGAGGTCCCCAGTGGAGTCGCCATAATGTTATCACTCAGGTTGTCCCTAGGCTCCTGTAGGGATACAGCCGAGGTAACCACAAACCAATCTTTGGATTGCAGGTTCTAGCCCACCTGCAATCAGAGAGGGCTCTCTCTTAATGATTCAACTTTGTTGATGGTTTTAGGCTAGCTTTTGGCTCAGGGGTTTTTGTTTGTGTTTGGATGGGAGGTGTAAATTTCAAGCAAAGAGGCAAGGTAAGATGTGATAAGTTTCAAACCATTGGGCATGGAGTCATGGATTAAGGCTTGTTGTTGGGTTTTCTTGGTCACAAGAGGATTAAGGAGCGGGATAGCCACACATGATACAGTTATCAATTTACTGAAAGGATGGAATGACGATCAGAGATGAAAGGCAAAGGAGACTCTTTCATCAAACTGAAAGAGAGGAGAAGTGAATGAATGGTTATCTAGGAGCAGCTAAGAATTCCTAAACTATCATTCATATGTGAAAGAAACAGCGTAAACAAGATCATTTAAGTATACATGTTCATAACTATTTATGATGAAAACATTAAAAATTACAGAAATTGAGCTTAAGGTGTAGTTAAACAAATCCTAAGCTATTCTTCTTTTCTGTAATTTAGATGGCGGAACGGTGGTAAAACAAAACATGAAAATTTAACAGAGTTGAGAAACACTTATTTAACCATGTAGAAGCACAGGAATTCCTCAATCACTCCTCGACCAATTAAACACATCAGACAGTTTCAGAATCCATGCTTTCAGCAGTCTTTGATTATAGAAAGTATGACAGTTACAGTGTGAGTCTCTGCTTGAAGAAAATGTCGAGATACCAAAGATTAAGCAACTTCCTCGACTCACCAACCAACCCCTACTCCATCTTTCAGGGTGGTATATATAAGCAAAATATCAGAAGTCGTTTATTACAATTGACCTAAACAGGTCTGTCGGAAAAGCTTTTTCTAAAAAACCTAACTATCGCTGGAATTAAATGCAGGTAAGTCCTTTGGGTTGCGCTAGAGGCAGCTGAATCAAAAAGAGTGCAATGTGGCCCTTGGAGGCTCGATGCAATACTGTTAGAATAACTGTGCTTTGGGATCTGTAGTTCTGTTCTGGTGCGAGTTAAATGTGCAATAACCATGATTTGAGAGTTTTTGAGTGGCTTCACCCTCTTTCTTTGACTTTGCTGGAAGGTATTAAATTTTCTCCTGCTTTGGGCCGCTGTTAAGATCTTCGCTAATACTCTTTGTCGCTACATTGATGGTTTTCTCCGCTTGCTGATACTCTTTGACGTGCTTTTTCCCTGTAGATTTGATCTGATACTCTTTAATCTCTATCTCTGGTCCTTTCCTGTCTTTAAACCGGATTAATTTGGAAAAATCAGGCAATTCGGGCTTTTTCGGCGCAAACGGGCCAAGGAATCAAAAGATTCCCTAAAGATTCCCCAAAACGGCTTATTTCCCATAGCGATGCGCGATTAGCGCTTCGCGCTAATCCCGCATCGAAAACTGCCTCCATTTCTTGTTCCGGAGCTCCGAAGCACGATTTTTCTTCCTGCGCGAATTTTCGGTTTTTTGGCTGCTGACGTCAGCAGTGGGTCCCTGGTACATATGTGATGTGGCAAGGTGCTCATACTTTAATGCGATGCGATGAAATTTTCCGATGCGATCGCAATATCGCATCGGCGGGGAACGAGAAGGTATTTACTTTGGACATGCGATGCTTGCGACTGTCGATCACCGATATCGCGATATCGCATCGGGTAATAAAGGATGGGGCACAACTATGTGGTGAGAATATTGCGATATGGCGACGCGAGATGGCTTACTAGGATCTGCAGAGTGTTAAGGAAATCAGCAAGGGTCTATTGCGGTCGGAAGGAGTGAGTACGTGTGTCAGAAGAGAATTTGAGGCCTCGGAAGAGGTCCGATAACCTAAAAAGGGATTTTATACTTTGGAAGGAGTATATTGCATTTAGAAGATGGTTTGAAGGGGCAACATGAGGGTTCTTGCCAAGTTTCAGACAAACTGAGCAATTCCCGGGGGTACTTAATGTTATTTTCAACCAGGGGAAGGGATATTTACAATAAGGCATGATTTTACATAGTTTTAGTAGGGATGGGAAAAATATAGGGAGTTAAATAATAATGTCAATAGTCAATATGGAGATGGTAAGAAAGCGCTAAGTTTGGGAGATCTTAGGCTGCAACGGGGGGATAGAACCTTATAGAGAGAGTATGGAATTTCTTTGAGTGAAGCAGATCTTCACCCAAGCTAATGACATGGAAATGATTAAACTAAGAGGTATCAAGCAGATCTTGACCTCTTTTTGGGGAAATTAGTTAATGATTTGGGGGAGATGAAGGAAGTTAGTTATGCCTGTTTTGAGCTTTTCACATAGAACTGCCTGGTGATTGTGTCCTGAGTAGAGATGACACCTGAAAACCTGTAACTGATCAGCAATCAAGATTCTGCAACCTCAAAACTACCTACCCAGCCTACTTACCTAACATTTTTT
>APFE031619067.1:206782-235421 GCA_000404065.3 Pinus taeda | reverse complement strand
ATTAGTTAATGATTTCGGGAAGATGGAGCAAGGGAAGTTAGTTACGCCTGGTTTGAGCTTCTTCAAAATAGAAATGCTTGATGACTGTGATCTGAGTGTAGATGGTACTTTTAAAATATGAACAGACATCAAGATTCTGCAACCTCAAAACTCTACCCAACCTATTTACCTAACATTTTTTTCTTCTTTTGGTTTGGGTGCACTTAGACTTGCAGACTCAGCATTTCAATTTTTTCTTTTTATGCCTTCCTATCTACAAACTACCCTTATTTCTCCCAAGGGCCCAGATTAAGCAGTTGGGATCCTTTGATTCTATACCTATCTAAGAATCTGCCAAGATTAAGCTGTTTGGACAGATTTTCATTCTCTATATTCTAAAACAGGAAATTGAAACCTAGGGAGACCAAGATTAAGCTGTTTGGACCTCCCTTTAACTGAAAATTGTACAACACTGGAAAAACTTCTCAAAATTTTGGAGAGCAGTTAGATGAACGCTGAGTAGCCTTCTTCGCTTGGTGACTGTTAAGAAAATATGGAGCATTGCAGCATGCAAAGTATGACATATTTGGTCTGTAAAAATGTCAATCATGAAATATGAGTAACCTGCTGCAGCAGGAGGCTAACAGAAAGCTAATAAAATTTCTGACAAGTTTCCTTTTTATTGTAAAATGAAATTCTAAACAGAAAAATTGCTTTGGCTTGCTGAAAGTTGAAGAACTTCTAAAAATGATATTTTTTTCTCAAAAAATGGCAAAAGGTGTAACCCAACATCACATTTTCACCCCACATCCTTTACACACTTCTTCATGTTCCATCTGCAAATCTAGAACACCTTAAAGCATCTGATTTAAAGCTGACAAAGCTCTATAGTGAAGGTGGGAATTTCTTCTACGCCAAAATTCACATGGATTGATTTCATTATGTACTAATGCTTGAGTAGGTTGTTTCAAGAGTCTATATAACCTTCTCACACAAAATCCAATCACTCTAGCAAAATATATACTTGATCCCTTCGTCCATATAAGTACTTTACCATCAACAAATGCTACTCCATCTCATTAATATTCCAAACATGAAATAGAAACCAAATTATTTTCCAAACCTGATACATATATTATGTTTCTAAGATTAACGTTTTCACCTAATTCCAGCTCGAAAAGTCTTACCAACACCTTTTACTACATAATTGTTGTTGTCTCCAAGTTTTACCTATTGAGATAGTCTCCTTTCCATTAGACTTGTGAGATTTTCACGGTCTCCCATCATGTGTCTTAAGGCACCACTATATACAGGCCACAAATCATCATTATCTGTAATGGAACCTATAAGAGCACAAATATAGAAGAAGTCTTTGTTACCTAAATCTTCATTCTTAGGTTTCTTTATAATTTCAGTGATGTTTGTTGTGGTAGTATGCCACTTTCAATTTCTCTTTCTATCATTCGATATTTTAGGACAATAATGTTTATAGCGACCAAATTTGTGACAATGATAGCATTCAACTTTTTGCATATCTCTCTTTCCTTGAGGAGTATATCTTCTTCCTTGGGTATTCTTCCTTCATTTCTTCTTTGGAAACCAAACTTCTTTCTTCCTCTATCCTTCCTGAAACGTGTTACAAAAGCTTGAGAATCACCTTCATCATATATTTGAATCTTTCCCTTTGATATGATCCTACATTCTTCTTGAATGTTGTAGTCAATAATTATTCAACTTTGGAGTTTCCTTTTTGCCACATATATTATATGTAAATGAGTCCCATGAGTCAGGTAAATCATTAAGTGTTGTAGTCACTAGATCTCTTTCAAAAATGATTTCATCAATTTCTTGAAGTTGAACTCTTAATTTAGAAATCCTCATGAAATATGAGGTTGTGGAGTCATTTCTTTTGATTCCAACATCATGAAGCTCATTATTAAAACACATTGCTTGACTAATGTTGTTGATAGTGTATAATCCAACACATCTACTTTGAAGATTCAAGATTTGCAACAAAAGGAATCAAGTGATCTCTGATAAAGTCCCCAATTATGCTTCTAGATGTGATGTCATCCTTCTCATATTTTATTTTTCCTTCATTATATGAGGCTTCAGTGACATTGTCGTTCACAATGCCCAAGAGATCATTATTTTCAATAATAAGGTCAATATTTGTCTTCCAAGCCCTAAGGTTTGTAGCTCCTTCCAATTTGTTCTCAGACTTCGTAGATGAAACCATATTCATAGATAAAGATTTTAGATGTAGGTTCTTTAATGCTCTTCCCTTTACCAAACATCCTCAAGAGTGGTCTTAATTTCCTATCCTTTACCAAAGCTTTGATTCCATGTTGATTTTTCAATTGCAATAGATACAAGCACTAATTTATGAGATGCTTATAATTACTTCTAATGATGTAGATATTCTTTTAGAAATTACAATTTATCAAGTAATTACACTTTAGAAATTCAACTGTAAAATCACAAGTACAATAGAGTTCACAATGCACAAAGAGAACACAAGATTTACCTTGGGAAAACCCACTTGGGGGGAAAAACCAACAACCTTTTCCTTGGAGAAATTATTCAATTCAATAAGTGATATATGTAATACTACTAGTCAACTATGAGTTAAAACTAACAAACAAAGCTATTGTCGAACCTGGTCAAACAACCCTATCTTCAAGTCAATATTCTGCCCTTCAAATTTAGCCCTCTCTAATCCACCTAGGCTAAATTTTGACCTCCCAAAATATGCCCAGAAACTCAGCCCCTTCTACCTAGAAGTTCAACCTACTACCCAGAAATTGTCCAAAAGATGAAACTTGCGAAGTAGAGAGAGAAAGAGAAATATTCTTGATATGAATTCATTTTTCTTATCCTTATTCTTCCTTCTTCTTCTTCACTTGGATGCCCATAATATATCTTATTGTTAAAATTAAGGCAGCTCAAGGAGAAATTTCCGATAGGGAACCCTCCTTGCCCCAAAGAAAGAATAGATTAGTGGCAAATAATCTTCCACAAGTATAAAAACATTTGTATGGCTCAAATCAAACATGGTCTTGGAAAATATGTTTAATGATTATTATTTGAATTATGTTTTACAGGCCAGCCGTCCATGTTAATTTTGTTTGACTTTCATTAATCTCAAAGACGGTTATAAGAAGTGGATCATATTGGTTCATGACATATATATATACATGTCCAAGGTTTGCATTACATACTTTTGTGGTTCAATGGGTTTATACTTCGGATTCATTGATATACTCAAGCTTCTGAAATATTATATCTCTATGGCTTGTTTTTTTATGGTTCAAATATGGGGCTCTCTCTCATTTGTAGCCTACTCTCACCTTCACATATAACGTTTACACTAATAAACATAGGATCACACGTTTCCTTCGTGTCTCATGGTTCATATATGACCTCAGTGATCTGCATATATGTTGTATTGGTTTTCATATGTTATCTATGGTCTACATGGATCTCACACAATGTTATATGGATCACAGGGATTGCATAGCTCGTTATATGACTATGGTTTGCATAGCATGACACTATGTCTTGATAGATTTCGTAGTGGCTCGATATAAAGTGATTTACTCCACAAAGTTCTTTGAGTCTCTCTCTCCAAATATATATAATGGTTCACATAATTGGCTCGACTCATATTCCTTGTCACATAGTGGCTCTATGGTGGCCCGATGACAAGAATATCTTTCACCGGTTTTGATATATGTAGTTCATTTTTGGCTCGTGTATTTTAGCCTTGGCAGTATATCTTTTGGAAATGTTATGGATGTATGACTATCTCTGTATGTCAATATGATGTATAATGTATAATAGGTCTCACAAAAATTATAGTAAGGATTGTTAGAATTCCTTACATTAGTAACAACACACTCTTGATTATGATGAGAAGTTTGGAAGTGTTTTGATGAGACTGTAATTTTGGTATCTATTACAATGATGGAGAACCGAATCTAGGGAAATAATGTCTATGGTTGAATTAGTAATATATGCAGAGTAACCTAAAATGACAATGACTTCAAGACAACAAGTCTTGACAATATATTTGTGCTTAATATATGATAGTTAAGAATTATAGTTTCATATGACAGTAAAATATAATAGTAATTAAGATGGCCATGCCTCTGATATGTAGTAGCTAACTCATTATGACAGTTTCATATGACTACAATCAACTATGACAGTGACTTTGACAATGGTAGTAATATGATGGAAAACATGCCAATGACCTTGTGACCCTAATTGATAGTGAAACAATGACCCCATATGTATGACTTATGATGACATTTATTACAATATGATTCACAATGACAGTGATATGGCAGTAGCTCTCTAGAGATCGGACTATTTATTTCACAAATGAAGTTATGAAATGACTTGGATTGGCCCTAGGAGGCTTGTTGTAATGATGTATCTCACTATGGATGTACTTTGTATCTGAGTTTAACAACTGATGAATATCTAATGGAAGAAGAATCTAGTTGGATTTCCCCCTTGTGGGCCTTGGTCTCTGACCTAGCTCCTGGTGTCTCTATTGTGTATGCTTTTCTTCTATTGATCTTTACCATTATGCTATTTTGTTGATGTTATTGTTCATTCTACATAATTTCTAATAATGTTATGATGTAGTGGGTGATTGCATATGTAAATAATGAAAATTTTAAAATAAAATTATCTACAGCAAAGGAGAATACAACCCTAATAAAAATTAACACTTATTGTGTGTGATATCGAATGGTGCCTTGTGGAGGATGTTGAATTCTCTATATATAGTGTTATTCATGTCTAAATGGGTGTGTTTGTTCACTGAGGTCAACTTGATTTAAGGGAGGGCCAAATTGGCAAGTTTGGAGCCAAAAATTCAAATTTCAAAATTCAAAATTTTCTTTTGATACCAACATGAAAAAATGTCTTATAATAATTATTTCAAGGGATAAACAATGAAAAATGACATGAAGAACATATATTACAATTATATTATATATTTCAAGGGCTAAAATATAAATTATGAAGACTGGCCATATCTACAAAAGTCAACACAGTATAATCCAGATTATCCTTTTCTCAAATAAAAATGACACTCATGGAAGCACCAATTTTAGCTAGTCCTTATTATGGTATGCCTTTCATGATATTTTCATTTGCTTCAGTTCAACATTGGTGATGGTTTTATTATAGAAGAATGAAGATAATTATGAGCATTCAAGATCATTTTTCAATGAAGCAATGAGAGATGTAGAGTTTAAATATGATATTACTAAAAAGCAAGCATATGCTTTGGTACAAGCCCTCAAGTTATTTAGAACTTATGTTTTACATTCAAAAATAGTAGCATGTGTACCAAATAATGAAGTAGAGCCAATTTTAACTTAGGAAAACAATGATGGTAACAAAGGAAAACAGATTACAAAAAATTCAGGAATTTGACTTAGATATCAAACCAACTAAATTAGTAAAGGGTCAAGGGCTAGCTAAAATCCTAGAAAAATATAATTGCATAATTTTAGGCATTAAATTTTTTATGCAGATTTCATATTCAACCACAAAGAAGAATACACAAGAACCTTTTCTTAAGGTAAAGGGGAAATTTTTATTATCTAATTGGCATAAGAATATTGTCCACTTTCTGCAAAATTTCCAGTGCCCTTCTTAATTAAATAGAAGTCAAGCTATATCTAGCAGGCTTAAGGCAATAAGTTTATGTATCATCAATGAAAATTTACAATGGAAGGACTGATTAGGAGTGTTTTTTCTATGCTTAATTGAAGATGTAGTAGATGGGGTGAGAGATGAGATTCATAAGGGTGATTTTGGAAGAGATTTTTCTTGGAGAACCACGACACATATGATTCTAAGGGAAAGTTTTTATTGGCCAATGTTATTTTCTCAGGTTGGGGAAAAAGTCAGAAGTTGTGTTCCTTGTCATATATTTATAAGTAAGGAAAAATTATCATCTTTTCCTTTAATTCCAGTTTTGGTGGAAGTTCATTTTCTTCAATGAGGCTTATATTTCATTGGAGAGGTTTAGCCAACATCAAGTTATCAACACAAATGTATTCTAATAGCAACTAATTGTTTTACTAAGTGGGTGGACATAATTCTAGCAAGAAATGAAACGGACATAGTAGTGATCAAATTTTTAGAAGAATAATTTTTGTCCAGATTTGGTTGGCCAAAGGAACTTGTCACAAATAATGCACAAGCTTACAATTTTGTCAAGATGATTGAGTTATATTAGAAATGTCATATTTCTTTTCACCATTCTACAACATATTACCCACAAGGTAATGGATTATCTAATCCTCAAACAAGAGCCTAGTAAAGGCGATCATGAAATTCTTAGTTGATCATAAGATGAGATGGGATACTCATTTAAAAAAATTTCTTCGGGCTAATAGGGTTTCTCCCAAAGCGCAACAGGTAACTCCTTTCCAACTTGTTTATGGTACCAAGGCAGGTTTTCCTACACGATTAGCTTTTCTTGTCGTGAAAATTTTGCAAGATTATTATAAAGAAATAGGTGACTTCACAAGAAGGATACATCAGTTGATTGAGCTAGAATAGGATAGAGAACATGTGTAGGATAAGCTACAACAATAACAGGATAAAATGAAAAAAAAAAAAAAAAAAATTGATAAAAAATCTTGAGAAAGGGATTGTAACCAAGGTGATCTAGTGCTCAGATGGGATGCTAGGAAACAAGAAAATGGAAAGCATGGTAATTTTGACAACCTCTGGTTGTCACCTTTAAAAGTAGTTGAAGCAAAGGAAAACAACACATTCATTCTATAGAACTTTGATGGTGAGATTTTTCCATTGCCTATAAAAAGTGATTATTTGGAACACTTCATTTAGTATTGAAGAATCTAAGAATTCTTTCATTCTAGGTGTAAATAGCGAGGGTGATTTAATTTTCCATAGTAGATGTGATCATTTTCCACAACATTTTTACTCCAGAGGTCGCGGTGAAGACACTATTTGTTGTTCTTAGCATCTCACAAGGAGATGCGGTCCCTCGATGGAGTCGATGTTGTAACCTTTTTTTTACAAAATTCCAATAATTTGTAAATATTTGATTATGTGTGTGTGTTGTCATAATGACCTGATTAAATTTTATTATGTTTTAAATAAAGTTTAAATTATGTAATAAATGTTAGTGTTGTGGTGTTAAAAAGAGTACATCTTCGAAGGAGCATCAAGCCCACCAAATGGAATCAACACAGAGAAGGTTCCCCCCCCCCCATAAACCTTTTGAGCTTTAATAGAAGGCCAGGATGGGGGGTCTTTGTTTTGTCTGTTTATGAATACCACTTTTTCAATGTGGCGGAAACTAAGCCATTGCACTCCCCTCCCCCCACCCTACATTTTGTTTATGCGTTTATGCCATACTTCTTTTCTGACATCATCGTGGGACCCAACCATTTTAACGCCCGCAATGAGTTAAATGATAAAGTAGTTGGCTAATAAAGTTTAAACAGTTGTCTTCTAATGGTTCGAGGGTAACAAAAGGGAAAAAAATAACTTTTTTTCACTGTCATGCATTGTTTGAACTACAAAGTTATGCATAACAAGCTCATCGCATGTTGGAACTTCAATTTCATCTTCAAAACACTATGATTAAATTTATTCCTGCAACTGCAGTAAATTTGAATTTTGTTAATTGTAAAAATGGAAGGCAAAGCAGTGAAACCCTCATTGGAAACCTCTGTAAACTTTGATGAGTTTCCTTTAATCGACAAAGAGGTCAAAGCTCACTAACCTTAGAGTGAATTTGATATGTTTGAGCTTCTTACCTAGGTATTTCAACATTTTGAAGACTTACATGATGTATCGTTGGTGTGGGACTCATATTCTGATTAGTCCATAATTCCCCAAACTCACCCATATCCTGAATTCATTTCCTAGTGCTTTGAACAATATCTTTTGAGTAAAGGGAACTTGTGTCAAAAAATGGGATGGTATTGTTTTACATAAACCTAGAGTCAATTTTGCGTGAAAAATCATTGAGCTGCAGCAACTAAGTATTATTTTCCTAACTTAACATTTTATTTGTATTTTGTAATTACTATTAAACAAATAGCAAATAATAATTACATAAGACAAATAAATTATTAAGTTAGGAGAATAATACTCAATTGTTGCAATTCAAGGAATTTTCACATGGTATCAGAGCATTGTTGGTCATATCAGAGGTGAAGAAAGTGAGATTATTTGGTTTCAGAGGGAGATATGCGCACAATATTTCCAAATCTATGTAGGCCAAGCCAAGGGTGTGAATTGCAAGGAGGTAGGAAATTCAATTTCTAGATTCAGCATAGAGGAAAAGTGTGATTTGCCTTAGAGAAGTAGTAGCAAGGAATGTGGGTTTCAGGAAGAGGTTCCGGTGAGAAGATCAGTAATTTGTAGATTATATCTGGGCACAGAGATTTGTAGAAAGGGTTTGTAGTTACAGATATGCATAGGGAAGGAAGAGAAAAGAACACAGAGAGGAAATTTCTAGAAATTCTTAGAGGGTTTCTAGTTTTCCAGTAGAGGAAAGGAGGTTATTTTCAGCAACAGAAGGCTTAAGCAAACTTGCCAATCTAACCAGTGTGAATTCCAGGGTCAACAATGTGTGTTCCATATCTAGAGAAGGACATCTGGAAGTTAGAGTGAGATGCCCAAAGGGATAGTAGTAGGAAATGTGAATTATGGGAAGGACACCAAAGGAAAGTACAGACGAAGATCTACACATTCAAAGAAGAGTGTGAGTAGTAGAGAGGAAGGTTGAGTTGGTCAAAAAGAAGCAAATTTCTAGTGTATAGTTCTCTAGTTCTTTGAGTTTCCCATTGATGGTCACAATAGGACTCAAAGATCAGGACAAACTTGATGGAGCCTCAAACTTTGGTTTTCAGAAGGAAAATATACAATTCCTTTTAGATGAGCATGGTCTGAAGGCGCTCGTGACAGCGATAATTATTGAACTGAAATATCTTATCCAGTTTCATGAATACAATAATGATATGAACAAAGCAAAGAGGATGGTCCCAAATGAGGTTTTGGATCACATAGTCCCACATATTGCATACAAGAACATAACAAAGGACATGTGGGGTGTCATTGGGAATTTGTACCAGGACCCATCTGAGAATCAGAAAATGATTCTAAAGGAGAATCTAAGAATGACCAAGATGCAGAAGGGTGAGAGTGTTACATCCTACCTCACCAAGATTCATGGAGTCAAAGATGAAATTGCAGTTGTAGGAGAGAAACCATTAGATAGTTAACTGGTGCAGACATCTCTAAATGGGTTTACCAAGGAATGGAAAACTTCCGTTCAAGGAATCACTAGACGAGATAAGCTACCAGATTAGGAATGTTTGTGGAGTGACTTCACTTAGGAAGATTTGAGGCTTAGCCTCACAAATTATGCTACCAGTCATAGTAGCAAGGGACTGAGGGTGCAGAAGGAAGAATAAAATGTATCCCTTGCAAGAAAGGGAAAGGAAAAGAAGGGTCCCAACCATGGACAAGACTCCAAGGAGAGAAGAAGAAGAAGAAGAAGGACTTGTCGAAAGTCAAGTGCTTCGAGTGTGGTGAGTTTGGCCACTATGTCACCCAGTCTCTAAAGAGGAAGAAGGATAAGAAGGGGTAGTAGATAGCATCTTCGGCAGAGATTGATGAGTTTACCTCCAAATTAGAGGAATTCACATTGACAGTGGAAGCACTGTTTGAAAGATTGAGAGGGAGGTGAATCGGTATTTCTTATCAATTATTATATTTTTAACTTCACCGAGAATTAATTAACATAAAATAATAGTAAAAAACATCATTCAACAATGTGCAAACATTAAGATAGTGGAAAATATTTGTTTAGGTGGAAACCCCTTAGGGACAAAAACCACAAAACACTTCTTAGTATTTGTCTTCAATAAAATGTACATCAATATTTTTAGGTCCAACTGAGGGAGGCTCTAAACCCCTGGTTTATAAGCTCCAATTTGTAGGATGCTCCAATGCTCTGTTTACTAGCTACAATAGAAGGATTCTCCAATGCCCTAGTTTACATGATCCAACCTGAAGGATACTCCAACACCCTGTTTACCAGTTGCAATTAGGACGCTTAAATGCCCTATGCAGGATCCAACCAACCCTAGAACCACCCTGTCGCCCTAAAGTGTTCTCAGGCTCCAACCTAAAGGAGACTCCACTCTCCTGCCTTGCACCACCCTGCCAACCTGATCAGTCGGCAGACCACGTTCCACAATTTTCAGACTAAATCCACCTGTGCTTAAAAATCAATATAAAGGAAATACAATACAAAAACTTGTTATACAATCTTTTTCAATCAATTATTTCTTATCTCAATATGCATACCAAACCTTGGCTACTGAGCAACTCATCCCTATTCAATACCAAATCAAACAAATGCACAACACTGCTACACTCCTACTGCCATTGTTGTTGTTGTTAAGGTCATTGCCATAGTCAAAGGTCACTACCATATAAGATTACTTTCAAGCCTCTAAATTATTTCCATTTATCTCTTTCATGCCATGGTTACTATTATATCAAATATCATTGTGTTAATTCAAGGTTACTATCATATCAAAGGTTATTGTGGCACCCATCATTATCATATGCTCAATATATCACTCTTATACTATCCAAACATCATTGTTATACTTCTCTAACAAATGCATACAAGATCATTGTCTAATTAAGGTCATTGTCACTATCAAGTATACGTTGTCATGTCTCCAAGCCATTATTACTTTCAAGTAGATTATTGTCATATCTTTCTTTTATGAAGGCATTGTCAGGAAGACAATGTCATATATTACTGCATTGTTACACATCTATTGTGTGAATACACTGGCATATATCATTGTCCAACTTATGACTCTCCAAGGATAATCCATGTACATTGATATGGGCACAAACTTCTAAAGCTTAGATCCTCCTTTAACAATAAATTACTCTTGACCAACTCAAGTCTTCTCACGCATCTCAAACCCTGTCAACATAGGTAGCATCATCACAAGACACAAGTGAAGATATCAATATTTTGGTAACACTACAAATACATGATGTCAAATTATTTTTGCATCATAAACATTCTATCATTACAAGGCTTTGGTAGCCATCCAACTTTATGATAGAGCATGATCACTCCCTTGAATGCTGCACCAATATATACACAACCAACTGCTCTCCATTCAACCACAAACCTTAATTTAACACAATATAAAATAACTCTAGTAATATAGTTGTGAATGTACATCTTCAATAATAAAGCATAGCAACCACCCTTTATATTGTCTTGTATTCTTCCCAAGGTGACAATTGTCAGTAGTACAGATTCATCAAGATAAGATCCTAGTACAATTTCTTCATTTATAATCCTTAACGGTGACACTATTAATCTTGAGATACATACTCAAATTTCATTCCTCATTCTCAACATGCTCTAGAATTCTCTCCTTAGATATGTCTCTTTATCCATATGTTTGATGAGTCGATATACAATTGCACATTATGTGAATGATGTAAGCACATAGATTTATGTATATGCTTCAGACACGCACATTTCATCACACATGATCATGTAAAAGGCATTGCTCAATTTGTAACTTTGTAGATTCAAACACAACACATCTTACAGGATTGCAACATATCGGTTGTTACCAGTTACATAGGAGCATCAGGTTTTAGATAATAACTTCATATTAGGGCTTCCATAAATAGGTTTCAAATCATTTTTTTGAATCCATTCTTCTACCATAATTCAAGGTCGTAACGATTCCTAACAGTGCCTTAAACGATAGTCCTTAGGATGTTTTTCTAGGCACATATTTTATTTTAGAATTAGTATGGTGTTGCTCCAAACGTCAAAATAGTCTTCAAAATTAAAGGACATTCTTAACACTTTTTAAGTCGCTCCAAAGATTTCAAGATATATACAACTTCAAGTATGGTAAGGAGATCACTATGTTAATCATCAAAACAAATTCAAATATCCCAGTGAATTTCTTCAACTCAAAAATTTGAATCGGACCATAGAAAATAGGTCTTTAAATAGAACACCATAATGTTTCAACAAGATCTACATAGTCTTGAAATATTTTCATTGTGTCCAATGATCATTGATAACTGCAAGTTCAGTCACTATGAAAGAGTAGAACCATTGCATGATTCAGGGCTTTGTTTCAGGATAGATCAATCATAGTTGTAAGTGTTCCACAAATCAAAACCACTTTTCCAATAACTCAGCAAAGTTCTGAGGTAAACACTTATCAGGCTGTTGTAGAGCATTGCAAAACCAAGGTCGCAAAAGTAAATTCGCATACTTAATCAACTCAGAAATTATGCCTCAAGAATAATCATGGTTGCAGAAGAATGTTTATTAATAAATAAGGGCTAAATCTATCTGCAAACACAAATTCAAGACAAATGAATCCCATGGAAGAAAAATAATTTTAACTCATAAATCCTTCTGCAACTTCGACCTACTTGGATACCCTTGAACGCAGATCAAAATGGATTGAACGATCTCTTTCTAAATTATCTATGTTCAAATTGTTGCATCCAATAAGAGCAAGACAACCTTTATATAGTTTGGGAGGAGCGTTTGAGAATATCAGACAACTTGCACTTTTAGGTGGGAAATTGAAATTTTTAAATTTCAAATTTATTTAACTTAAATTCATCTGGGTGCCAAAGGAGTTTATCCTTCTTTTGGAAATTGTATTTGTTTGGAGGCCACAAAACAATATTTCCTTTATCCTTTAAAAATATTTTGTTGGACCATATTTTGAGGGGATTTAAACCACAAATTTTCAATTTAATTCATGTAACAAATATTGTGTTGCTACATCATCATATTTTAGGAACCTTGACAAACAAATGGGTTTTGACTTTGGGAACTTTGACCAATAAATGGGTGCACCGTATTTGACTAAGCTTATCTCTCAAACCGCGAGGGCTCTCGTGGCGTGTCATATACCATTGGAATCAACTTGACGAGTAGAATCCAACAAAGATGATCTTAGGAGCAGCCCGACTAATCTTCATCCTCAAAAAATTCGAACAAGTGTGGGGATTCTAGGGTTTTCTAGGGGCTTTGACCCATGGTTCTTCCAATTGATGACAAATATCAAGAGTGTTCAACACTAATGTTGGCATCAATGACAACACCATTCAATAAACAACTCTAGATGGAAGAGGAGCATGAAACCCCATATTCCCAGGATTGGGAAAAGTGTGTGGGAGGAGCAACAAGGGGTCTAGATCTAGCCATGGCGGGCTTGATTAGTAGATCAAATCAAGTCGTTGTACATTCTTCACATGGATCTGTTCCTATGCTAAGAGAGCCCACAATATTTCAATAGCAGAAGGATCGAAGTGTTAGCAAGGACCAATCAAATATTTGAGAGACAATGCAAAGTTAGTTGCAATAAGATGTTCGAGAGACAGTGTAGAGCCAGTTGGGTTCAATCAGATACTCGAAAGACAGTTATAGAGCTAGTTGCAGTCATACACTCAAGGGAAAGTTGCAGTACCAGTTGCAGTGACATAGTAGATCACTTTGAGGCTCTCACAGAGTCTAACTTCAGAGGGAGCAGCCCTATGGAGGTTATATATCTAGGATTTGAGAGATTAGTACACACAAGAGCAATGATGGCAGGAAAGAAAAGAAAGAGAGAGGTAGTGTGAATTTCCTATATGCAATAGGGAGGCAAAGTTCCAGCCAGATTCACTCCAAAACAGAGGCATCAACAATGTGAGATCAGAGTTGCGCAGTAGCAGCATAGGATGGTTTAGTTACAGGTTGTAGCAGTTGAATCAGAGATTGTGTGCAGTGTGAGTTAGTCTAGCTACGTATTGTGCATGAGGGAGAAGATGAGTAGAATGGATAGTGGGGTAGTCTGTAGAACACCTTCATCGCTAAGAGGGGATGTTAGTTTTTAATGGATATGGTAGCATCGGACAGGTTTTCTAGTCTATAAGGTGTTAGAGAGGCTAAGGAACACAAGGACTAGAAAACCTAGAAAATGTTTTGAGAGAAAACACTTAGAAACCCCTCAATTAAATTAACTGATCAATAATTAAAATTTCCTAAGTCCAACATAGGAAATTTGATTAATTAATGGGAATTAATTAAGAAAATCGATTTTTCTCTAGAGACTTCCAAAAAAGTGATGTGATGAAGTCTAAGATGATATGAGTCATCAATCATGATTAGATCTTGGTTTGTGAAGTTCCAACGAGAGATTATAAGAGCAAGCCAAAGGGACTTGGAGAGACAAAATTTACAGGTTGTGAGCAAGGCAAATCGAGTTACCCAATTTTCAACTTTTAGTGAGGGCGCAATTCGAGCCAAGGAAAGAGAGCAGTAGAGGTTTGCAATAGGATAATTTCTGGAGAAATTCTTAAGAGGTTCGAGTTTCTGAAGGAGGAAAAGGGTGGTCAAATTATCCAACATGGAGGTTGTATTCTACACGGTGAGTTGTCTAGTTTTCCATTACAAGTTTCCAAGAGAGGGATTAATTTTGTAGCTAGAGCCTGTATCTAGTCTCAGGAGGCCTAGTGATTTGTTTTCAAAGGGATAGAGAGATAGGACAACTCATTTGTAGGTGTTCTAGAAGCAGAACATTTTTTCTCCAACAAATATTCTGCACTTCTAGTCTAACAGTGTGAATTAGCTAGGAAGTGTGAACATGACAGAAAGGCCAGATTGAGGAGCTGTGAGGGAAAAAGGATTTTTCCCAGTATTTTGCAGTGGATAGAAATTGTTGGAGGACAACCATTTGAGCATCCAATTGTAATTCTCTATATTTGTTGCATAATAAAAAAAAACCGTCATTTGTTACACTGGTTTTCCCTACAAGGTTTTTATGGGGACGTTTAGTCTAAAATAATGGTGTCATTATTTTGTGTGTGTGCATCTATTTCTTAGTTCCTATTTATATTTTCACAACATATTTTATTTTTTTTTAAATGTAGTGTGGTTTATTCGTCATTTGTCATAATAGCAATTACATATGACAAATAAACTGTTAATTTAGAAGAATAATACTCATTTGTTGCAGTTCAAGGAATTTTCATATTCTGCAAATGTTAAGTATTGTAATGCCCAGACAAATACAACCACTAAATGAAGAAATATTGAGACAGTTATATCATGATTTAACCCTAAAATAAAAATGAGTTGTCTATAATGCGACTTTTTGGAGATTCCGGTGACGGAATCCGGCGGAAGAAATTGAGGTTAAATCTTGATTTGTTGCAGTTAAAATGGTTTTTTAACTGCATATTTGGATTCAGCACCCTGAAAAACCCCTGGGATGCTTTGATTGTGCAGAAACTAGCTGTCAAACTTGTGATTCCAATAAATTGCTGCCGGATTTTGACCGGAAAAACCCACCGGAAAGGCTTTCAAAAAGTCGCTTTATAGACAACTGCAAATAAAAATCCACACTCCTTGAATCCTTTTTACTTGTTAATGCTCAAATACGAGAACACAACCCACCTTATTCCTCAAGTAGGGACGTCTAGACAGATCATTTCAACGGTATGTTATTTATTAAGGTATGACCATGATCAAATAGTATATGAAATCATCCTAGGGTTTTTAGCCTCTATTTCACCAATAAAAAAAATCCTTAGTTAGATTTCACTTTAACCAATACCTATCTGAAGTCATTAATGACCGGCAGGAAAATTTCAGTGTTACCAAGTCTCATAGGTATCAGTTTGTCTTGGTCTATATGTTTATGTACTTGCAGGTGAAGAAATTATTTAGTATTCAATTACAAAAACAAGATTCCAATGGCAATGCACTTTCACCCATAAGTATGTTCGAAGCTCTTGTCAACCATAACTCATCACTCCATTGATGATTGTCAATGGAAGATAATGCATCACTCCATTCTATTTGTTTCCTCATGCAACGCCCTCAATTGAACATCTCCAACCACATGATTAGGATCCCAGTCATTGTACTTTGTCATAACCAAATTGTGTAAGAACCATTCACAGAAAAGACACGATCGTTGAAAATGTAACTAGTGTCGATCTTCATAATGTAATCAAAATGCACTATTGAAATATTTATTACATTCATCATTATTAATTTTATTTCTAGTTAAAGCGTGTTCTTAATGCTTTTAGGGTTTATTGAGTCAAAATAAAATTCATTATGAGTCAAATAATTGTATTTGAGTCAAAGTCTTATTTGGACACTTTGGTTAAATAATAAATAATAAAAAAATAAAAAAAAAAAAAAACATTTTTTTTTCAATCAAAAAGAGTCAAAAAGTCAATTTGTTACCCACAAGACCATGTTAGCCCTGCCTATACAAGTCAACCTGAAGAGGCACATATTCAACTTCCTGGATAGCTATAAATAGGAGACACTTCAACCTCATTTGATCACTTATCACACTCATCGATTTTTGTGCCAAGAAGAAGAAGAAATGCAAAAATTCAAAGGAGAGAGAAAAGTCAAGGGAGAGAAAAAATGTCAAAATTTTGTTTTTTTCACATGTATGAAGATGTTGGGGCGACTCTGAGAATTGCAAGTCCGAATTTCTGCTTTTGACCAGTTTTGACAAGGTTTGACCAGCATTGACTTTGACTTGGTTGGAGGAGATTCGAAGGAGGTCTAACTTGGGTCTTTGTAGAGGTCTTGGTCTTGGGCATTGGATATCTCACTTTGATCTGATTCTATAAGAAGAGGATTTTGGGTTTTCTTTCTTTGGCTTGAGCCTACATCTTTGTGTTCCTTGTCTCTTGTGATCTTTATGTTTTGAATATTTTGGCAATTACTTGATGAAGAGAAAACAATTAAAGTAATAAAATCCAATAGCATTCACAAGTAATTGTTAAGTGAGAGGAATCAACCCTAATCTATCAAGCACTTTGATTTCTCATTAGGGGAATTTTGAAGTCTAAAATGGGCCTCCTAAGGAAATTATAAAATAATAGTGGAAATAATAAAATAAGATTAGATTACATCATCAAATTTTAGAGGAAAAAAAAAAAACTATTTTTCAACTTATCTCCCTATGGGTTTACTCAAATTTTGAGCGGAAGCACTCGTTAGATGCAAAATTTGATTCCTCATCCAAGAAGTGTCCATGTTGCATACTTTTGATGGAACCTACTACACAAAAGTTGAGAAATACATTGAAAACATGATTGCAATCATGTTTTTTCATGTATTTCTCATTTTTCGTGTAGCAGGGTCCATCAAAAGTATGCAACATGGGTACTCCTTAGATGAGGAATTAAATTTTGAATCCAACAAGTACTCCGACTCGAAATTTGAGTAAAACATTAGGGAGATAAATTGAAAAAGTAGTTTTATTATTTTATTATTTTTTAACAATTTTATTTTTTTACTCCAAAAATGGTGAATCATCCCCCATGGTTGAAATCATCATCTTGAATCCTATTGATTCTTATAAAGTTTATTTTGGTTGTACATTTTTTGTAGGAGACCCATTTTAGACCTCAAAAATGACCTAATGTCAACATGGTTTCAGAGCTAAGGTGAAGGAAGGAAGCTTGAAGATCACATCTTGTTGGCACTTTTGTTTGAAGATATTCTTGAAGCGGCTATATATCTTCTCTCTCCCTCTTCAATGGAAATATATATGAAGGAAGGGCTCAAGACTCTTAGGATTATCCTTGAATCTATCAATGGTTGCATCATCAAGTTCATCTCCAATCTCTCTAAAGAATTCATGGATGGAAGCATTTTTTCCACTCTTACAGGTTCATTTGAATATGATAATACATGGGGAACATAGTCAACTCAGAACTCTATCAAAAGGAAACTCTTCTCACTTAGTGGAAATTGGAGATAAGAATAGCTACCCAGTCAAAGGGATTGGATCTACCTCCTTAGAGCTGGAATCCGGTGGAAATATTCATCTCAACGATATCCTCTATGTTCCAAGTTTGAAAAAGAACTTACTTTCTATTTCTTGCTTAGAAGATAAAGGTGATAGGTTGGAATTTGTTTATGGAAAAGTTATTGTTTGGGGAAAGGGACCAAGTATTCAAAATTCAAGGACTATTGGGATTCATGAGGGGAGGTTGTATATACTTCTAACACCTCCTCCTCAAGCTCTAGTACATTTAGACATCAACCCTTGTGAATTATAGCATAGAAGACATGGTCGCCTCCACTACAAGATATTTCCATCATTGAATCAAATGGTGATCGATATACCCCAATTAAAAGAAGAGCATGAAGGAGTGTGTAAGGGATTTGTCATTGGCAAGAATGTGAAGAAACCATCTACTAGCAATGACACAAGATCCAAGGAAATTTTGGACCTCATACACTCTGATACTTGTGGACCCATGGTAGAGAAGTCACTTCGTGGTCATCAATACTATGTAACATTTATTCATGATCATTCTAGAAAGATCTGGATATACCTCTTGAAGTCTAAGGATGAAGTATTCAAGAAGTTCCAATAATTCAAGGCAAAAATAGAGAATTTGACAGAAAAGAAGATCAAAACCCTAAGATTAGATAATGGTGGAGAATATAATTCTAGAAAACTTGTGGCATTTTGCAAAGAAGCGAGAATTAAGAACACGCTAATATTTTCCTACAATCCTCAACAAAATGTTGTGGTTGAAAGGAAGAACTGATCCATCAAAGAATATGTAAGATCCATGCTACATGACCAAGACCTTCCCAAGTTCTTATGGGAGAAGCTTTTGTGACAAAATTTTACATACAAAATAGAGCCCTCACAGAATTCTTGTTGACATGACCCAGTTATGTGGAATTTTGCATCTACGGATAAAAACAATTTCCCTAGGTGGGTAGCTACACCTAGAACAACAGAACTAAAGTGTTTAACCTTTTTCTATAGAAGATAAATAAGACAAGGGACTTACTTGTTATCTTTCACTTTTCCTTTGTCTCCTTTGTATGGCTCCTGTCACTCCTTCTCGAACTTAATCCACTCGACAAGTACCTGCAATCATAAACAGAGGACAAAAACCAATCAAAGCAAGAGATCTATCTACTATAAGCAAAGGGAATTGAAATCATTTACACATATAATCATCATACATAAAGACAAGAATATGGGAAAAGGTGTAAACAGCGTTATTAAGTAGAAGGAAGAGATAAAACCATGAAGTCCGATCCAATGTCACTCCTCTAGCTTGAGTTCCAACCAACATCACATCAAAAGCACAACACTCCGGCAGCATAACAATACTTTCTTACAATCTCAAACCTCACACCAACAGTATCTCCTTACAAATTCTCAAAGTCCAACCACTGATCACTTAGATGAGTGCTCAATTTATAGGAAAATGTAGGTGGTTTGGTCATAAATGAGGGTATTGAATGGCCTTCCAAACTTAGAGTTAGTTTCCATGGAGGAAGGGATGAGAGGATAGGAGGTTACTTAACTCATACCCTATCCAATTTCGAGCTCACAGGAGATGATAAGTGTGGGAATCTTCTAGAAGGCTCCAGAATATAATAATATTCCCAGAACCCTATGAGGATTTCGCTCAATCCCGCCCAACAGAGGTCAAAGTGGGCCTAAGTGCTCTGAAATGCACCATGACATGGGCCTACCTACACTGAAGCGCATTTACCCCTGACCAAGGCTGCGCTCGTCCCTCAAGGAGGCATTTCTAAAGGGCTTCAAGCTAGGAAACTTCCAGAGAAGGAGGCATTCAAAGTGATGACTTGCCTATGGCATGTAGCAACTAGATTAAGGTTTGAAGAGCCTTAATAGTATTGATCTAGATGTTGGGAGTGATGTGCCTAAATGGATCTGTAATAGACCCTAGGAGAAGCTTTGACAGGAAATAAGTCAAATGTTGATCACCTCGAAATTTTCGGATGTCTTGTATACATTCACATTTCCAAGGACAAAAGGAAGAAGTTTGACCCGACATGTATGAAAGGTATTTTTGTTGGATATAGCACCTTATCAAAAGAATGGAGAGTCTACATCAAGGAAGAACGTCGTATTGAAGTAAGAAGAGATGTCATTTTTTATAAAAGTATTGAATACAAGAATTGCAAGGATATTCCCATTGATCTTGATGAAGAAGAAGAACCTAGCTTTACAAACAAAGAAATTTCAAGGCAAGACAATCCTCCAAAACCCACATCTAATCATGAAGAACCTAAAGGACCAAGTGAACTTGTGCAACCATTCATCATTCCAGAAACTTGAAAAATGCCATATTAGTTAAGATCAATCTTACAATAATTCGAAGGATATGCAATAGCTAAAGGAACATTCATAGAAAGCAAGAAGCCTAAGAGATATTCACGTTATGCGACTTACATGGCTAAACTTATTGAACCAGAGCCTACCACTTATGAAAAGGCAATTGAACATCAAGGATGTAAGAATGCAATGCTATAAGAATATCAATCCATAATGAAGAATGATGTTTGGGAAATTGTCCCTAGACCTAAATAAAAATCAGTGGTGATTTCCAAATGGGTGGACAAAATCAAGCAATTGTGGTGGATGGAAGTATCGACAAATATAAGGCAAGGTTTGTGGCAAGAGGATTCTCTCAACAAGACTCGGAATTGATTACAAAGAAACTTTTGCTCCAACATCCAAATATACTACCATTAGATCACTCATTTCTATTATAGCTATTATGGTATTGAACCTTCATCGAATGGACGTAAAAACAACCTTTCTGAATGGGACAATTGATGAAGAAGTATACACTGAGCAACCTCAGGGATTCGAATTTCATTAAAAGGAAACACATGTTTGCAAGTTGAAGAAGGTTGTATACAACTTGAAGCAAGCTGCTAGAGCATGGTATGCTAGGATGGATTCCTATCTACTAAGACTTGGTTTCGTCAAAATTTTTGCAAATCCTAATCTCTACATCAAGATGGTAAGAAATGAACCAGTGATCATACTACTCTATATGGATGACTTACTAATTACAGGTGTGGAGCTTTTTATTCAAGAATGCAAGAAGTAAGTAGTAGTTGAATTTTGTTTGAAGGACCTTGGGCTAATGCACTACTATTTGGGACTTGAAATATGGAAGTAACCTAGTGAGAATTATCTTGGTCAAGGAAAATATGTGATCAAAGATCTTGCATAAATTTGGTATGATGAATAGTAAACCTATGACAACTTTGATGATCACTAATTTGAATAAATTAAGGAATTCATATTCAAGCCTTGTTGATCCTACATCCTACCGATAGTTGATTGGCTCCTTGATGTATCTCGTGAACACTCAGTTGGATATATGTTTTGCGATAAAAATTCTTAGTCAATTTCAGATGGAGCCAAGGCATGATCATTAGATAGTAGTTAAACATATTTCAAGCTATCTTCATTGGAATATGCATCATTTTCTTAGATACAGTGCAAGAAATGAGATTCAGTGATTAGGCTTCACAGATTCATATTGGGTTGGCAATGATGCAGATGGAAAGAGTACTACAGGTGGACGTTTTAGTTTGGGATCCTCTATGATTTTCGGGATGAGCAAGAAACAAGACTCAATTGCATTGAGTAGGGTTGACGCTGAATATATGGCAGTCAATGAAGTTGGTCTAGAAGCAGTTTGGCCCTTAAAGTTGCTTGCATATTTGTTTGCAGGACCTTTGGACCCTACCATCATTTGTTGTGACAACCAAAGATGTATAAGGTTGACATAGGACCTAGTTTTCCATGCTAGGACAAAGCACATCAATATCAAGTATCACTACATTCGAAGTTTGGTGTAGGATGGGGTCGTGAAGCTACGACACATCTCCACTTATGAATAGGTAGTTGACATATTGATAAATTGTCTTCCTAATAGGAAGCTTGAGTACTTGAGAGACAAGATTGGGTTTGTGAATATTTCCTCCCTGGTTGAGAGGGAACGAGAATGGACACCATATTCCTGCATTATGGCCAGGACTAATAGTCGTAAGCCTAGTGAAGGCACTAGTAGGGAGAATGGTGGATTAGATAAGCATCTGGGACCAATACTTCTTGAGGAATTGTATCCAATATTGGAGTAGTCCCGAGGATCGATATTCTTTGAGGATAGGATATCAAAGATAAGAGTAATCCTAAGGACAAATATTCTTTGAGGATGGGCGATATCCAAGATAAGAATAGTCATGTAAGGACATAGCGATATCCAAGATAAGAATAGTCATGTAAGGACATACCTGGTGAACATCTAGATGGGGTATGTGCCTTGAGAGGCAGTGGTGGTGTCCAATTGTATGCCTCCCAGCATTATGCTCTGATCTAGTGGAAAGATAGATCTTGTAAGTCAAGGCCTTGCTATGTTTGACAATGTTGGTTATGATAATGATGATAATGTTATCAATTTGAATCCCTTCTTATGAGAATATTTAAACTTGAGATCATCTTGTCGTACCATTATGAATACCTCCCTAGTTAAGAGGGAGTGTTGAAAATGTAACTAGTTTCGACCTTCCTAACTAATCAAAATGTACTATTGAAATATTTATTATATTCATTTATTACATTCATTATTATTATTTGTATTTCTAGTTAAAGCATGTTCTTCATGCTTTTAGGTTTTATTGAGTCAAAATAAAATCCATTATGAGTCAAAGAATTGTATTTGAGTCACAAGTCCTATTTGGACTCTTTGTAAGAAAAAAGAAAATCATTTAATCTTCAACCAAAAAGAGTCAAAAAGTCAATTTGTCACACAGAAGACCAAGTCGGCCCTACCTGGACAAGTCGGCATAGAAGAGGCACCTATTTGACCTCATGGACAACTATAAATAGGAGATGCTTCGACCTCATTTTATCACTCATCGCACTCATCTATTTTTGTGCCAAGAAGAAGAAGAAAAGCAAAAAATTCAAAGGAGAGAGAAGAAATCAATGCAGAAAGAAAAAGTCAAAATTTTGCTTGTTTTTGTTCACACATGCGAAGATGTTGGGGCAAATTTGCAAATTGTAGGTCTAAAATTATAGGTCTGAATTGCAAGTCTGAAATCGCAGGTCCAAATTGGAGGTCTAAATTGCAGTTCTGAATTTCTATGTTTGACCATATTTGAAAAGGTTTTACCAGTGTTGACTTTTGTTGACTTTGACTTGGTTGGAGGAGATTTGAAGGAGGGTTGACTTGGTCTTTGTGAAGGTCTTGGTCTTGGTCTTGGATTTTGGATATCTCACTCTGATTTGATTCTATAAGAAGAGGATTATAAGTTTTCTCCCTTGTGGGGTTTTGCCCTAACTTGGAGCCTACATCTTTCTATTCCTTGCCTCTTGTGATCTTCCTATTTTGAATATTTTAGTAATTGTTTGATGAAGAGAACATAATTAAAGTAAAATCCAACAACATTCACACGTAATTATCAAGTAAGAGGAATCATCCCTAATCTACAAGCACTTTGATTTCTCAACAATGATCATCTTCATTACTATTGTGAAAAGATTCTAAAAATTGTTTTGGTAAGCTAGTTTGTTAAGGTTTGTTAAAGACAACCATGGTGAAGACAAGAATCTGAATTATCAACATTGAATGATTTATTCTTCACAATGATACATATTTATAATACATTGGAGTGACCGTTGGATTCCATATTCCAAGGTGTTTTGGAATCCATTTGACTCCTCACATTCCACACCAACCGTTAGAGGATTAGGTGTCTAACATTCCCCCCCTTAATCTGAAGGGGTATATATGAGTCCAAAAAAGAGAGTTGTTATACAAAATGTGCGAAAATTCATGGAAGCACTAGGTTGAATGTGCTCGTTGAAATGTTGGTATAAGGGGGTGGTTTAAGTATAACCACCAACATTGAAACACTTAGTGTAGTTCCTGGAACTCTTCCAAGTCTGGAAAGAAGTTGAAATATTCTACTAGAGGAAGTGTCCCTAATGATTTGGAGAGGAAGACCTTTAACCTGAAAAAGGGAGGTCTACAACCTACGGTGGTTTAAGGATGACCACCAACTCTAGAATGCTTAATGCAATTCTTGGAACTCTTCCAAGACTGGAAAGAAGTTGAAGTCTTCTACTAGAGGAAGTGTCCCTAATTCTTTGAAGAGGGAGAAGCTCAAATTGAAAAGGGAGGTCTCACCCCCCGCATAGATGGTTTAAGGCTGACCACCAACCAATGGCATGCTTAAGGGCATCTCTGCCTCTGGCTACAACTCTGAATTTGGTATGGCAAGTTGTGGCTCAGGCTCGCTTTATGTGGCTTTGAAGCTTATATATGACCATTATTTCTGCCCCTATCATATACAAGGTGAGAAGATGGTGAAAAATCAACTGCAAGACTATTCAATACTCTAGAACAAGTTTTGACATATGACTGAAATATCTTCTTCGTTGTTGAGGCTCATTGCCAAGAAAAGATCCGTCCAAGATGAATATTTGTTCTTGCAGAAGGCTTAGAGTGAGTAGTTTTATGACAGTTCTCACGTGGATGAAGATCAAAACAATGATCTTTCATATGACCAACTGAGTCAGAACGTTGGCATCTAACAATCTCTTATGGCTACAAATGCGGGAGAGCATAATCTTAAACATGTGAAGGTGAACAGCAATGAAGAAACTCAACACTTTGAAATTGAATGGGCTTGGAATAGTTGGGAATATGAAAGGACACATCCTTGTCATATCCAAGACATGTTTGTGCTTGTTGTTGACAAGCTTTTGCCAAGGTCTGATGATTGGCTTGGGAAGTACATGCTGGATTTCTACTTTTGCATGCAAATATGTTGTTTCATTATGCACTGAATGTGAATCTTCCTCAACGTTACTGATTTTATCACTTGCTGGTTGTTGATGGGTGTTTGTTTTAACCTTGAACAGGGGATTTTTTTGAGCAGAAAACAATTTAGAATGACAAATCTGTTGAAGCTCATCTCGCTGGAACTGGGACTCCAACTACAAAAATTCCATGTTTTCTTGTGCATTTTGTATGCAAATTTTAAAGTCGGAAAGAGTGTCCTTACTGATTTTTACCATCCCATCAACACTGGAATGTATCAAAGTATTTAACAACTCTAATGCATTATCAAGTCTGGTCATTTTATTCATTATCAAACTTACGCTTTAAAGAAATTGATCACAACTATTAACCAATGAGAAAGAAGCAACAGTGACTCACAATTCAATGTGACTCCAATATCCTCTGTAAATGTGCAACAAATAACCAGTGTGCAATAGCTCTATTTAATGTACATACCAAGACTTCAACGCAAGGACTTAATCCTCCAACCAACAAGCAACAATGATTGTAATGCATTCACAATCCACTACATATGCATAACAGTTCACTCATGACCAACATATAAAAATAAACATAGCGACCAATATTACTCACTACAAATATAACCAGCATATACCTCACATCATAAACGTATTCATCAATTTCTTGACATGATCCTTCCTCGATAATTTTTGGGAACTTCAATTTTTTTAACTGAAAAATAATCCATCACTATTGAGCCTCTCAAGGCCTTAAAGGATGGCCTGAAGGATTTGGATAAGAGGGTCATGTATGGGATGTCGGCTTCTGAGTTTTTTGACAATATCAAGCTGACGGAGTTTGTGTTAAATTTGAAGAGAAGTATGAAGGCGGCTCCAATACATTCCCAAGATGTGAAGGATGTGGCACCATTAGATGTTCCAGAGCTTTTGGCAAGTCTTGTTAAGCAATCTGGCCCATTACTTCATCAACTTGGTGTAAGAAAAAATGTGTGTGACAAAGTCTTGGATGTTTTATGCAACCATAAACGGAGGCATGAACTTGACTTGAATGGTGCTTTGTCAACGAATGCCATAATAACTACTAAAGATAGTGAGAAGAGCAATAACGAATTTGATATTGGATGACTGGAACAGTTGTTAATCCTCTTTTTTGTGCAACATATTTGGCCAGAAGTGTGAAGCATAATGTTACATTGCTTGTGTTATCACAAAATCAAGCACTGAAGGGTTGTTGATCAGGTAGACTCTGTGTAACTATTTCAGACCAATCTTTTGACTAAGGATTAGCCTCCCTAGCCTGAGAGGGCTCTCTCAAAAAAGTTATTGATTTTGACTGTTGATAAGAGGGCTAACTCTAGTAAATTAAACTTAATAAACATGTTGGCTGGATAGACATTAAAAAGACTTCCATTCGGCTTATGGAGTTGATCATATTCAGTAAGATATAACACTGCTCATGCATAGAATTCAGGGCATGTAATGTTTAAATACTCAAAACATCATCTCATAGAAACCTCAGCTTACAAATACACACAGGAAGTCAGAGCAGCATAAGTGAATTCTGAGTGATTGTGTATTCATACAACTGTAAAAACATAGAACATAAAACAAAACCACATATCTTGAGCATTTGAAACACTAAAAGAATCCTGAGAAGATAAGCAGCAAATTATATTACCAAACTGAGTTTTTACACAAGCCAAAGCAATACTCTGTTTCTCAAAATATCCAACCCTTTTTACATTGCTGCTCCAGCTATATATAGAGTTCTTCTTCTAACTAATGAGATTCCTCCTCAAGCATGAGGGGAATTCGAATTCCTCCTTATTTGACACCTATTGACACTTAAACTAACTATTAAATACAAAAGACAGCTAACTAGGAGTCCTAGAGACCTAAAACAATTAGGAGTGTAACTCCTCATTATGATCAAAACAACCTTATCTAAACATTTAACACATTATTTGACACCTAAAACTCCATGATGTCGAACTTGATGAAGCCTCCCACATGGTCACCCAACTGCTGATGACAAACCCTAGAAATTAGGGAACATGTTTCCCTGTTTTTTAGGTTTAGATCCTTGAAAATTGCAGAGCCTTTATCTCTTCATCCATGACACATTTTACGAAACTGAAGGAGGTTTTTGTAGCCCATGTTGTCTAGAACAAAAACCTCTCCTGGTTTTTTAAAACATTCTTCCAGCTGTTCAGAATCTGTCCTTGAAAAACACGTGGCAAACAGGAAAAAATCCGTTTTCTGAAAGTAGGGTCTCAATGAAAGCTTAGTATATCCCAACTAAAACTACTTATGAAGAAATTGAGATAGGTTATTGTAGTAGGAGAGTTGATGAAGATAAACCTCCTTCAGAATTCCAAAATACCCTTTCATGTTACCATAAACTGATCTTGAAAAAGACTGCTAAAACCAGAAGACAAAACTGCACCTACAGCAGTTTCGTAGCGCAAATTTAGTCACCCGTTTCTCCCATATCAGAATGAATTTGAAGAAACTAAAAGAGGTTTTTGTAGTGTAGCATGTTAGGAAGAAAAACCGCTTTAAGTTTTCAAAATGGAGTTCTCAGCTACTCAGGAAAGCTTTTGTAATTTGACTAGTAAAAACAGTTTTTCTCTGCTAAAACAGGCTGCTACAGGGGTTTCGTAGCGCGCTGCAAAAACACTGTGTAATTACAAAAACCACAGTTTAAGTCCAAAACTTTGACTTCCTTGATCTTTCCTTTGTTTTGAAATGACTTTCCCATATACCATGAGGCTGTTCAAAAGTGAATAAACTGACACCATCCTTTTAAAGTAAACTTCAAAAGGCAATCTATCAAAATTATTATTTAGCCTTACTTGCTATGGGATTTCCTTTATTGCAGGTGAAGTACTGAGCACGAAAAATGACCATAGAAACTCCATTTTATTGAAATGATATTCTTTGGTTACATATTTCCTTGAGGTTATTTTTCGTTTGGCAATTTCCAAATTTGCCAAATTCAACTTTCTCTTCAATTCTTCAAAACTACATTCCTCCTGTTGAGGGATGACTGCCTTACCTCTGTCACTTTTATGAAGTTGTGATGATGTTTCCTTAGCCCTAGGGCTAAGTCCTGTTTCAGCTCTTATGATATCTCCCTTTCTTTGGATATTTTCTCTTTTGAAACCACTTTAGATAAATCAACCTAGAAGGAAATGCATTGCTTAATTGAGGACCTGCCTCGCTTGAATTTGATGAAGAATTCTGATCTCCTTTTCTTTGAAATTTGTTTAGTGATAACAGTGGTTCCACTTGGGATAGTGTGCTCTTGTAGTACACTAAGAACTAGCAGGTCTAGTGCCTTATCCTCTTATGATAAATGGAAATCTGCTTGACAAGCATCCCCTTCAAGTTTCTTGGGCCTTCACCTCGGGCTTGAACTTGATGATCACTGTATGAAAAAGGAATATACATCTACTAAAAAAAAATGCTCAGTCAACCTTGAGCTTATTTGCATATTCCTACCTACCTACCCTATCCATTTCAAACTTCTTTCAGCTCAATCAATGTGAAATTTCCAATGTAGCCAGTCATCAATTGGATCTGAAACTTGGATCTCCTTACTATGCTTGAAGCATAAATAAACCAGATACTGAAATAACCAAGGAAGCATGATTTGTAACTGTTCTTCAAGATGAACATATAATTGGAAGCCTGAACAGTAAATCTTTTCCATGTAGTCAGCTATAGGGTCAAAAAACACATGGTTAGTTTGATAATCATCAGAACATTCTATCTCTTTAGACAACTGATTCTCAACCACACAAGACCCCTTTGATGTGCTATCCAATTTGTTATTTGACAAGCTATCCAACTGCTTTTCTGAATCATTCCAACAAACAATGGAATTTTCCTCATTATTATCATCATTC
>APFE031619067.1:169045-184689 GCA_000404065.3 Pinus taeda | reverse complement strand
TGTAGAGGTGTGATATCCATTATTATATGCGAATTCTACTAGATGTAGATATTCTTCCCACAACGTGGGTTGTTGCATCACGAATGCCCGCAGCATATCTTCCACAACTTGGTTAACTCGTTCAGTTTGTCCATCGGTCTGGGGATGGTATGCTGTGCTGAAATTTAGTTGAGTTCCTAAATCAGCGAACAGTGTTCTCCAGAAGGCTGATGTGAATTTCACATCGCGATCAGAAATTATCGTTTTCGGAAGTCCATGAAGCTTAAACACGTTTTGCATAAAAACGTGAGCAATTTGTGGGGCTTTGTACGTGGATTGTACTGGTATAAAATGTGCAGCTTTGCTTAGTTTATCCACTATTACCATAATGGAATCATTGCCCTTTTTTGTCTTAGGTAACCCTGTAATGAAGTCCATGGAAATAATTTCCCACTTCCATTCTGGAATCGGTAAGGGTTGTAGCAGTCCTGCTGGGTGCTGGTGTTCGGCGTTAATCTGCTGACATTCTAAGCATCGTGCTAAATACTGAGCAATGTCCTTCTTCATTCCTGGCCAAAAATACTCTTTTCGAATGGCTGTAATCATTTTCTGATATCCTGGATGCCCTGCATAATGGCTAACATGGAATTCATCCATAATCAGATTTTTAATTTTGTCTTGATCAGGTACATATAATCTTTGTTTGAAATGTATCATTCCATCATTATTCAACTTATAATCTGATTGGTTTGTCAAGCTAGCAGGTTGCTGTAGTTGCAGTTTTAACTGCTGATAATTAACATCTTGTCTTGAAGCTTCTTTAACCATTTCCAAAACGGGGCTCTTCCACCCACTAACAGAGACTTCATACAACTGTTGTACTTTCCAGATTAAAGCATCTGCTACTCGGTTTTACTTCCCTTGTAAATGTTTTATCTCAAAATCAAAATCGCTCAGAAAGTCCACCCATCGTGCTTGTCGGGCGTTTAAGGTGGGTTGACTGAAATAATTGGTCAAACTATGATGATCAGTGAGCAGCAAAAATTTCCTGCCCACAAGATAATGTCTCCACATTTTCAAGGCGTGGATGACAGCGGTCAATTCTAAATCATAAGTAGAATATTTCTGTTCATGCTCCTTCAATTTTCGAGATTCGTAGGCGACTACCCTGCCTTCTTGCATTAACACTCCACCGACTCCTTCTTTGCTTGCGTCTATACATACTACGTAATCTTTATCAGGATCAGCTATTCTTAAAATAGGGGCCGTGGTGAGTAGATGCTTCAATTGTTCAAAACTCTTTTGGCAGTTTGGGGTCCAATGAAATGTTTTCCCTTTTTTCTGCAATGAGGTAATGGGAAATGCAACTCTCGAGAACCCTTCTACAAATCTTCTATAATAACCAGCCAGACCCATCAAGGATCGAATATCCGCCACATCCTTTGGTACAGGCCAGTCCATTATGGCCTTTATTTTCTCTGGATCAACGGCGATTCCTTCCTTAGTAATCACATGACCCAAGTACTGGATTTCTTCTTTGAAGAAGTCACATTTACTAAATTTTGCATATAGTTGATGCTCCCGGAGGGTCTGTAGCACCTTTCTAAGGTGTTCTTGATGTTCCTCCACGGTGTGAGAATATATTAGTATGTCATCAATAAATATCAGTACAAATCTATCCAAATATTGGTGAAAAATACTGTTCATTAAACACATGAAAGTTGTGGGGGCATTGGTAAGTCCGAATGGCAATACCACGAATTCATAATGACCGTATCTGGTTCTAAAAGCTGTTTTAGCGATGTCTTCATCCTTAATTCGGATCTGATGATAACCAGAACGCAGATCAATTTTTGAAAATACCGTCGCGCCTTTCACTTGGTCGAATAGTTCGTCGATCCGTGGCAGAGGATACTTATTCTTAATGGTTAACTTATTTAATTGACGGTAGTCAATGCACATCCGGAAGGTTCCATCTTTCTTCTTAACAAACAGCACTGGGGCTCCCCACGGGGACACACTAGGACGTATGTAATTCTTGTCCAACAACTCTTGCAGCTGCATTTTCAATTCTGTCAATTCGGGTACGCTCATTCTATATGGTGCACGAGATACTGGTGCTGCACCGGGAACCAACTCAATGGTGAAATCTATGTTCCTTTTTGGGGGCAGCCCAGGAATTTCTTCCGGAAACACATCTGTGAATTCTTTGATTACAGGGATATTATTTAGGATGGTTGTTTTATCTTTAGAATCCGCATAACCCACCTGAACAGCATAGATCTGGCATCCTTTCCGAACACATTTTACAAGTTGATTTGCTGTTATCGGTCGCACTTGTACAGGTCGTTTAATTCCTTGCATCTCTTTTTTATTTCCCAGGGAGTCTTTAAAATAGATAATCTTGGTCTTACAATCCACTAGTGACCAGTGCTTTTCCAGCTAGTCCATTCCAATGAGAATATCATAGGAGCCAAGGGGAAGCACATTTAAGTCTGCCATTACTGGCTGTCCGGCTATGGTAAAGGAACAGTCCTTTATTTTAGCTCCCACTCGTCTTTTGGCCCCCGTAGCTAGTTGCACCAGCCATGGATTTTTGAATTTAGTGGATTGTAATTTACAGCGTTCTACTATTTTTGGGCTTACATAACTCAGTGTAGCCCCAGGGTCAATTAAAATAGATACAGTAAGGTTTGAGATATTACCTTCGAACTCGACCATAGTTGGCTGGTATTCCGCCTGGCGGTCTTCCAATGCTGCATTAATCCTCGGTATACTGCGTCCCACTTCACCGACTGTTGAGGCCTCCTGAACCTGGGATAGCTGTTCCGCCCCTTTTCGTTGTGGACAGTTCTTGATGTAGTGGGGTCCCCCACAACCCCAGCATTGCACCGGAGGTCTGGTGACCCCTTCATTGTCCAAGCGTATCTGCTGTCCGCTGCCTTTAGTTTCGTTGTTAGGCCTAAATTTGGATGCAGTTCGGTCTGGAATTCTGCTGTGCGGACCTTTGCTGTTCCCTTTACTTCCACTGTTGTGATTTCCTTTGTTGTTCCCCATTGGCTTAAAGCCCTTCCTTTCACTCCATTTCTTGCCGGCTGCTTCTTCCTTTTGTCTGCTTTGTTGATAACAAATTCTGGCCTTCCGAATTACTTCATCCATTGATTTGGGATTGTCAAATTCAATCCTTTCTCGCATGTAGGGTGGTAAACTGCTCACAAATCTTTGTACTTTTGCCTTTTCTTCCCTTATATATGGAACGTAACGAAGCAGGGAAGTGAAACGAGTGATGAACTCGTCCATAGTCTGCTGTCCCAAACGCAGATCATGGAATTCTCTTGCCTTCTTATCGTAGAACCGCTCCATTAGATATCTCTCCTTAAAATACCTTTGAAAATTTTCCCAAGTGATGGTCTGCTCAGTAACTCCTTTGACTATCTTCACTTCCTCCCACCATAAGGTGGCCTTTCCTTGCAGTTGGAAAATAGCCAATCTGGCCTTAAGATTGTGATCATATTCATAGAGCTGAAAATATTTGTTCATATTAATCAACCATGCTTCGGCTGCTTCCTCTTGTTCTCTGTCAAAATGCGGGGGTTTAATTTTGCGAAATTCCCCTTGCAGTTCCATCCTTTGTCTCTTCGAAGTTTGTTGTTCATTTACATTGTCAGAACGCTCCTCCTGCTCCTCCGAGCCTTCAGGGGGCATAGGGTGATTCTGTTCCTCCGACATCCGCTGTTGTTCCATACTAGGATTAACAGGTACTTGATTCTGTCGTTCAGATAAACTTTTCAATATTCTCTCTTGTTCCATAGTTAGCCTAGCATTGTCTTCCCGCAGTCTTGCCATTTCATTCTTCAACTCCTGTACGGTTTCTAAGATAGCCTGATTTGTAGTTCTAGCCTCCTCCCCAAGCTGAACCCATAGTTCAGGATTACTTTCAAGTCCAGGTACAACAGGTCGTCGAGTGGTGTTGTCGGTTCTCCTCATCCTGTAAGTTCTCGGACTCTGAATCCTGTACTTATCAACATGAAACGAATGATAAGGAAAATTCAGGAAACAAAAAAAAAATATGTATATATATATTCTTACCCAAAGGCCTCAGTTTTGTAACTGGGCTCTGATACCATATGTCATATCCCTCCTATATGATTATAATAAATAAAACAAAACAAACACCCCACGATAAAATTTTCTTTTCTATTTACATGGAAAGTGAAGTTAGCCAGAAACTAAATTTTGGCACATCTTTTGGTGACATGTTAATTATACAGCATATGTTCATTACGCATTCAATTACTGGCTACTTTACATTTGCATTAACATTTCACCCAACACAGTGGATTTAATTGAACCCATACATCATATGGTACTGAACCATACAGCGGATCCTATTACCGCGTACTAAGTGCATGCGATAAAGCTAGGTGGCCCTTTCTGATATTGCCGTCCATCGATCTCATCGCGGATCACAAGGGTAGGTCTGGCATTGAATGTCTTCAGATGGGATTCAGTCCTCGGGATGCTGATAGAAATCCACGGAGGGGATTCATTCCCGCCTTCTACCGGTGGCTCCTCGCGGTTTTACTCCTCCTGCCTCGGCTAGGGTTCTCATTTGCTCCTTCCGCCGAGAGGTCGCTCCGGGGAGCTCTGTTCGCGCGGCATTCGAACATATGCCTGCTACTCAGGTAACTCCGCCCTCGAATGCAGTCTGGTGCCAATGGAACTCTGAAGCTAGTCGATTGTTCCTCGTTCCATTTTATCAGGTTACAGTGTGCCTAGTTATAATGCTTTTGTTATTCTTTTCTGGTAGTAGATTTTGCCGATTAAGAACTCGATTCTCTAACCAAGTTTGTCTGTGGTATGATGGAAACAGGTTTGGCTTTCGGCGCGGTAGCGAGACTGTACATTCATGGATTCTCCAGATGCTCCTACCTAAGGTAAGAGCTCTACCTTTAGAAAAATAGTAGCGTTTACATGCCGAATATTTGATACTCTTCCCTTTCCTGATCAGGGTTGCGTTTTTCCATGGATGGGTCTTGTTTACTTTCGACTATGACGACTTCCACAGTCGATATGAAGGCCTTTGCTGTTACACTATTACCGGCTTCCAGTCATGGGTTTTTACCTTAGGGTTTTCTGTTTAAATTAAGGGCTATTTGTATTTAATAAACCTCTGAGTACTGGACGCGCCTTTTATTTTGTAAAGGTTTATTTGTCTACCGCGAATCCATGGAATTCGATTCGGCCCACCTGCACAGTTAAATGTCAATGACTGAGTTTTTTTTTTTCTTACAAATATTCATGTGTATATGTGGAGTTTGCACTACGCCGAGAGGAACTTGCCTCTGAGCGTATATGGGTTTTCTTTATACAATTCGCATGTACTTTATTTTCATTCATATGGCTCGCATATGAATTAATTCCTTTCATGTGTGTATGTGGAATTAGCACTACGCCGAGAGGAACTTGCCTCTGAGCGTATATGGGTTTTCTTTATACAGTTCACATGTGCTTTATTTCCCTTATACAGTTCACAAATGAATTAATTTCCTAAGTGTTCATTCTCAGTGTTTACTGTTGCTTCTAATTTTTCGAATAGGAAATTCTCATTTCAGCGATGTTATTCATCTTGTTACTTCTATGGCTTATATCTTATTAATTGCAATATATATATATTTATGCTTGTTATTCTCATAGACGGCCATATGCCGAATGTAATCCTTGCACAGGAATTCTTCATATTTAGACTAGGGTATTATGAGTTGGTATGGAATACGTTTTTTTTTAAAAGAACTGTTCGACAGCTTTCTAGTTTTATATTCGCGGTGTGTTTACCTCCTGTTACTCCTGAGGAGTTTCATTATTCGGTTTGAATATATATATATTTTCTTTTAAGTTCTGCATGAAATGTCGGCCCCTTTATGGCGGCTCCGTCCCGATAGCTGGGTTATTTCATACTTATGAATGCCGTGGAGTCATAACCATTTATTCGTGGCACTGTTGTACAATGTACTGTATCTTTCCTTGGTAGAGGAAACATGAAGTCGTGTTCACTGTAATTGTTTCTTTTAAAGAGTTTATTGGTCATTATAAAAAACGAGGGAGCAGTCTCACCTCGAACCCTGTATGCTAATATTGGTTTTATGCAACTCGTTCCTTATTATTTTCCATACTCTTGCTGAAATTGGAACCCTGCAAATCAAGTTTACAGTACCTCTCATAACCAGCGGTCTGTATCTGAAGGAAGACTAGGTATGGCAATAGCCTACCCAAACTTCCCCACGTCTTTCCGCTCAGCAAGTTAATAATTTTAATCCCTCTGAATGTCTGAACTTTCTGTTTTAAGTTAAATAGGAAGACTAAGTCTTCTGGCCATCTAACCGCCAGCACCCTACTCATTCAAGAATATTATATCTAACTCAAGTTTTATCACCTTAGGCAGAAGCTCTTCTTCTATTGAATGTGACCCTTCTATTATTTAATAGACTGGCTCTACTGTAACAGCGTTTCAATAACAACTATTGTTATCTACTATTGCAAGATTGTCAATTCTTCCTGTAATTAAAAACTATAATAACAGTACGTACCTACACTGTGGAGATTACTCCTGATCGCTTTCTTTCCACCCAACCACGAGATTAGTCGATACAGACTAATCTCCCCCCAAGCTCATTTGCCAGGCCACTGCCTCAACAAACTGTCACGCACTTTCCGTGCCTGTGCTATCTAGTCATCACCAGACATTAGCACTTCCTTTTCTCTTGTCTTTCTGCTATCTTTTCTTTCTTGTCTTTCCCCGCCTGTTCCTTAACAGCCCGGGTCTTTCCTTTTCCATCCTTTTATGGAAGGATAGCGAAACAGTTAGGGTTTTGTTCCCCCCCTTCTTGGTAACTGTTTCTTTACATATTTATACATATGTGTTTAAAAGAAAATCAATCCAGTAGAAAAGTAACAATAACTTCCTTATCAAAGTTACCATTTGTAATTAATTTAATTCAGTTCCAGTTTTGGAATTCATAATGTTTTCACCATGATAAAGAAGTAATAATCTCTGTTTTACATTTTTCCTATAATGGTAAAAAAAAACAGAGAACTTATTCACATAATTATTCGGTCATCACAATGATTTTGAATTTAAGTTATAGGTAATGAATTTGTGTTTAATGTTTTTTTCTCGGGTACTGATTTTATAACAAAAATATAAAACCCAAATTATATGTTAAGATTTGGAAAAAAAAAAAACAGCTGATATAATGTTTGGTCACATTTATTAGAACTGTTGAGTTAGATTACTCTAGTTCATATTTAGTTTTGGAATTTGGTATTAAAATTTTTAAAATATTTAAAACTCTGAAACTTATAACTATTATTTTGATTTCTAAAAATTTCAACCAGGTTTTATCAAACTCTTACTAAAATTTGTCATTATTTTTAAACAAAATTGTAGAGTCGTTATTTTTATTTTTAGTTTTATTTTTATTTTTACTAAACCTATAGCATTGGATTGATTTCAGATGTGGGCACAGGAGCCTTTTAAGTTTTAAAAGAATAAACCTCAGCTTCTTGGAAGTAGCCAACGCAGAAATCCGAAGTTGACACCCCGCTCCATACATTTAACAAAATGCTTTCCATGAGTCTAAAGTGAATGACAGCAGCTAATTTAACAGATGGCTTGATACCACTGTACCGGTATAGATTCCTGGGCCAAAACATATTTTTATAAGCAACTACAAGTGTGACATTTATAGAAAACAAAATGATAAAAGATCGACTCAAATTCATGAGTAACCTAGCTGGTGCAAGTATGAATATTGGTAGAGTTGTGACCAGATTCCTACCCTAAGTGAATCATGCACATATATTCAAACTAAACCATATTCAAACCCACTTCCAAAACCTGAAACCATCCTAGTTCTTTTTATTAATTTCTTCATGTATGTTTAATGCACGAAAGGTGATTCAGAAATAGAGTTAGTTAGATGAATAACTAAGTGTAAGTGAACTCTTATAATTGCCTATAGTCTAACATAAGGGATGACATATTTAATGAATTTTCCCTCGGAGATTTATAGTTTTTCGTGTTTCGTGTTTCTTATTTTTCATATCTTTTTGTATTTGTATGTTTTAGGATCAGAGCTAATGGTGTTTCGTATTTGTAAAGATGGATGTATTCTTGTGAAGAGCTTGGTCAGTATGTGTGGAAGAGGAAGCCTAGTTGCCTTTGCATTCCATCCAAAAGTGTACGGAAGAAATTTATAATGGAAAAATGGCTGTGTAGGATAAAAAGTATGAATTTTAATTTTAATTAAATGAATTTTTTTATTAATTTTTAACTAAAGAAAGTTTGCTATAAAGGTATGGTGATAAGAAAAATGTTACAAATGAGTAGATTTCATAATTGAACATTGAATAGCAAATGTTGAGTGAATTTGAGAAAATGGGAAAAGTAGAAGCATTTAGTGGCAATTTTGGGTAGTTGTTGGTTTAAATCAATAGCTAACAAGGAGAATATATGTTCATGTGATGACGACCTTAAATATGGTTGGAATAAGAGACTAGGGAGTCCTTTTTGTGAGACCACAACCGAGAAAGAGAAGAACTACAAAGAAGATTTGGTTAAAGAATAGCCACAATCTATGTTCTTGGGTTAACCTGAAAATTAAAGAGTTATCACTTCAAATGTAATTGAAGGGAGGCTTCATTTGAAGATTGAAGAATTAAAGCAAAGAGACGAGGTGTGTATGGTCATGAGATGTAAATGGGTGTATGTAATGATTTTGTAATTTGTTTAGTAGTATCATGGAGAAATGGTCACATTATGTGTTAGAGAAACACTTTACATGCTTGTTATACCTCATTTGAAAAGATGTAATGAGGTGTTGTAAAGGAGTGCATGTTCGATTATACCTTACGCCTCAAAAAGTTTATTTTGGTCCTATAAAAGTATAAGCATAGACAAGTTTGTTACCCCTGTAAAAGAAACCCTTGTCAAGTCTAGACGCAAATGTAGTGATAATGTAGCATGTATCTTCTTATGTAGAGAGAGGATATGGCATTAAGTTGTGGAATTAACCACTATGGCATGTATACTCGTATTCTAGATTGATGTGAGATCAAAGAAGTTGTGTCTTTGATTAAGGGGGGAATGTGAGGGAGATTACTCTATGAAGGTCAGGATAATCTCAAAAGGCGAGGACCAAGTTATAATGAATAATGAATTATTTGCAGGAAGAATGGTGACTCTGTGACAAAAGCAAGTTGGAACAATAGAGAAAAAGAAAAAGACGCAATAGTAAAGAGATCGAAGAGATGCAACATCATAAAAAGATAAAAGTATGCAACAAGAAAGAGATTGTCATGATTAAAAAGTGATGTAATAGGAAAGAAAATGATAAGAGAATGATGCAACAACAAAGAAGGAAAATATGATGTAGTAGCAAAGAGAATGACCACTAATGAAAGAAGTGATGCAACGATAAAGACAAAGGTAAACAAAGAAAATGTTATTGCAGCATGGGAAGATAAATAATGAAAGATGACAACACAAAGAAAAAATAAAGATGGAAAACATGCGAGGGAAGAAGAAACAAAAGAAACAAGGAATAACAATAGTAATGTGTAGATGTGTATGAATATAGATGTAGATGAAAATTAACATCCCTAAAATGTTTAATATACTTAATTTGAATTGAATATAAGTGTATTGAGGTATGTATACTCCAAAATTCTGCACGTTGAAAAGTTCATGGTACTCTTAAAACCACTTTGTAAAATAAGCGGTCAAAACCAATAATGGTTGTGGTCAGCAAAAACCACACATTGCAAAATGTTTTTAATGGTAAGTATAAACCTCTTGTAATGCTTGACGGTAAGCCTATGCTAAAACCCACATGTGTAATGGTTATGGATCAACCATAGAAAACCCATGATGATGATTGAACATAATGTAGGAGGAGTGAAATTGTTTGTCTTTGTAGGTACATAAAACAAAGATGATGAGCATCGAAAACAAAGATGAGAAATGTGGATCTCAATCATTAATATTCGTTAAGGGGGAGTATGTTGGAGTAACTCCTACTTGTGATTCATAAATCAATTTAGTTAGAAATGAATTGCAAGAATGTATGGTTATGTGGTTAGTTAAAAAATAATAATTTTGTTTAACTAAACTCTTATGAATTCCTAAAGCTATATAAGATATGAGATACATACATTACATTTAACATAAGGGATGACATAATTTAATGAATTTCCCCTTTGAGGATTTATTACTCCCTGTGCTTCTTACCTCTTATTTTTCATGTCTATTTGTACATGTGTATGTTCTAGGTTGTTAAAGCCAACTGCCATAGGGACTAAATATTATATATTATCTAAGGTTGATTGTTGTATTTTTACAGTATGCATCATTGTGAATGAGTAGAAGGGTCTAAAGAACATCATTGTCAATCGCACAACACATAGAGAAGAAAGCAAGATAATATGGAATGAACCCATGGGATAGGAGACTAAGGTTGATGGGTGAAAGTTTTGGTTGAGAATCAGTTCCTATTAAATTCCATCTAGATAAAGGGCCTTTTGACAGTGAATTACAATATCATTGGTAATTTAATCGGACTCAATCAGATTACTTGTAAAATCATTTATTTATGGAAAAACAACTAATTTGTGCATATCTAATTTTAATCATTTAAATGGGGAAAAAATTCTTCCATATTTGTAGGACATTTATAGCAAGGCCCTCCATAACTCTATTAGCCATATTTCTTCTTAAGTGTGTTTGGGTTTCCAACCATTGGCTCCAATTGATGTAGATATTCCCATTTCGTCTTCTATGACAATGTCTTCCATGCTTAGGTTGAGGCTAATAGGGTAGCCAAATTAGTTGAAAAGATCCAATGCCTCTAGTAATAGGTCCATGACATCTTGTAGAAATGCAATGCCAAGTACAAGTAATGGCATGACTAACGCAAGATTCCACATAAGTTTCAGGTTGTTGATAAGGAGTGGTTACATTTATAGAAGGAGCACCTAAAAAGCTTCCACGAGAATCTTTGACCACTCCTATATGGGCCTTACACAATAATAAAGGTTGTGGGTGAAAATGATTTTCATTAAGAACTATTCATTTCCTTCAATTGCACCTAATATTTAAAGTGGAGCTACTTTAATCATATTTTCTACCTTTGTTGGAAAATTTGGAAGCGGAGGAGAAATTTCTCCCCATAGAACTAAATCCTAACTACATTAAATAGGCTACAATGGATTAGATCATGGAAACCAAGACAAAGGAAACCAACCAACAACATATACCACTCCATTGGGTTGTCAAAGCAGGGAAACTTCTTCACCAAGAAAAGTGGCATACCAGGAACCAAATTCAGTAGAAGTCTCTCAGTTTCATGAGGGAACCCAATCAATGGAGACAATTTCTTCCTAACAAGGAGGATTGATCTAGGTGGATATCGATGACCACCCACCTCTTCCATTGTCTCAATTCTTCTCTATCTTCTTGGTGGTTTTTCTATGATTTTTTGGTTCTCAAATTTCTAGGATCATTTTGAGGCCCTAAATGATGTTTTTTGCGAATTTTGTGGGCCAAGGGTTTTCATGGCATTCCTTGGATTTAGTCAAAATTTGTATTCCTTTGATACTTCTTTCCAATGAGCTATCATGCACCAGAAATTAATATTGTATGCAAATGTTGTGCCCCTAGGAAGTTGATGTAAAATAATTACAACCTTGGGGCACAGAAACATTTTGGTGTTTCATCTTCTACGATTACGTTTTTCAACATATAAGGTTCTTTATTTATGTTAAAAACACCACTATTTTGGCTTATTGTAATAGATTTTGGCAAATTCTTGTAGTTGTCATCTCTCTCTACTTAGAACTACCAACATTCTAAACAATTTGTTTTCTATAATATTTTGCTATTTCATTTAAAAGATTAATTTTCACCATACTATTGTAATATCTATTATATTTATTTGTATGGGTTCTTTTTAATTTCTTGCATTTCACATCATTACTCGAACAACTTGGATCACAAACCTTATCAACTTATCTTTTTATTCTAATAAACCTTATATCTTGAGTTATAATCCTATTGTTGGAGATTATCTATACTTCAGGAGTTAAGAGTGATGTGTGTGACTTCTATATGTAGTTATCACTTATTTTTGGCCCATTATATCCTTAGTCAACTCTATTATTTACCTTAACTATGTTTTATGTCCTACACATCCATTTTTGGCCTAATTAACTAGAACTAAAGGAGAGTTGCTTTTTGAGTAGATATGCATAAGGAATCACATATGGTGTGCATTTTTCCTCTTTATGAAAGCACTGTTTTTTCCCTCTCTATGAGAGTGCTATTTAATTGTCCTCAAGTAAATCAATGTAATACAAGTTGATCTGGATTGATATTTTAGCCACTTATTTTATTTGAGTGTTATTTCATTCTCTCTTCTATCTTATTGTCTTATCATTGCTAGTGTAGTTTTTTGCAACAACTAAACCTTGTTTCATGGTATGAGAAATTTATGATACTAGGAATTCAACAATCTAACACTTTTATTGGTTGATAAACCTTTTTTATTTAGTTCTTGTGTGGCATATGTGCTAGTTGAAAGCATGGTTAATTCATGTATCTACTCATGTGTGTGTTGGTGATGTTAAAATTATGTTTGGAGGGATTGTATATTGTAATTTATAATCCTTTGGAAGCGCTAAAAACATATTGAGACTCGTGATCTCCAATATGAGTGAATTTATTAGTTAGAATCCATGACAAGCAAATGGTAGATGAAGTCAGGAAGATCCAAGATGAAGATTTAACAAAGAAGAAGGAGACACTTTGCATGTTCATGAATCCATAGGAATGAGAAGGAAACTATCTCCAAGTTAGAAAATATCAAGTGTACATCCAACTCAAGGTGGATGGCTGGTTAAATAATATAGGATGCTGGTGGATTAAAGAAATTATACCTCATTGGGATTATGAAATATGCATGTGGGGATTGCTATCTAATAGTTCTAAGGAGATCTAAAACCTGAAAGTTCATCATCATACCCTTCACAAGGGTTATGACACATTGCAAGTGCTACTGTTGCCCAATGATGTTAGGAAATTGCATTACAACGAGGAGGATATACTTTTCGAAGGAACAAGTAACAACCTAATGGGTTGAATCTTTCAATATTTTGATGATGACATTACCTAACAGATATTGATACAAATACTCATTAAATGGGGATATTAGAGTAATTATTAACCCCTAGTTATCAGATTGTTATTACGGAATTATTTATAATGCCATAAGGTTGTGGTTTTTTACTATATTGGTTATTGCAATGTAAAGATTATCTCTACATGAGTTGTTCTCTACTATTATTTAGAAGGTAGTTAGATCTAGTTGGATTATGAGATATATTCTCCAACTTGTTAGCCCCTAAATTGGTGTGTGGTTGGGATATTTTCCCAACTGGTTGTTAGTGTCATCAATATAATTTTTTTTATTTTGAGACAATAGTCATGTATTTATGTGTATTATTACATTGAGTTAATAGAAAGCTCAACATAATTTTTGGTGTGTAAATTATGAATACTCTCTCGTTTCCTTATAAAAGGTGTTTGATGATTCCATTCATCTTGTTTATAATTTTAATAATAATGTTGAATAGTAATATTGAAGAAGAAAATGCAGATAAAAGAGATAAAATATTAGAAAGTTAAAAGTTAGTCTATTAGTGAAATCATATAAAAACTATGTCTTTTCCATAAAAGTTATGGAAGTGAATGATCATCAATTTTTTTGAGTATACACATGATGATTCTAAATAAAATGCAATATAATTATGGAGGAAGAAAATGGCTCTCTACATAAACACAAGATTTGGTAGCTCACGATACTTCTAAAGGATAAAATTCTTAGAGAATGTAAAAGAATTCTAAAAATATATTTACTTTTATGGCATAGTACTTAAAAAAAATGAAGTGAGACTTTTTGTTGATTGCATGAGAAATATTTATTATGATGATAGAATTAATTATTATAAAAACAGGAATATACATTATTAGCATAGAATATTTTTTCGGTTTTACTAATGCAAAATTTACAAAAAAAATTAATGATGTAATGATGAACGGAAACATAGTTGTAGCTATATCTTTAGCCTTGTTTCAAGTACAATATTTAGGTATAGTAAGAAAATCCTCATAATTATTCTTTTTTTTAAATCTTGGTATGGTAAAATGAAATTCATAATAAGTTAAAGGGGAAATTTTTAAATTTATAAAAAACAAAAAATATTGAAAAAACATATTTAAATCTATTTGTGGTGTTGGATACCGCCAACATGCAGGGGTCTCTCCGATGTGAAGTCTCAATCAGACCTCACATTATTTGGAGTAGGAGCCCCATCTAGAGTATCGACTCAACCACCATAACACAAAGGTTCTCTTTGGTTTCAATAGATAAATAAGAGATTATATACATAAACCTTGAATAAGCAAGTTGACATTATGAAACAACGATTGTAATGTATAAAAGGAGACTTTCACGAAAAGGGGAGACAAAAGTGAGCCTTTATAAGGAAGTAATACAGTACTAACCTAAGAGAAACACACGAGAGTAGAGAAATATTTGTTAGGTATCTAGCGAAATAAATCACATAGACACAACGATCATTATACTACATACAACACACCTCCAATAAGATAAGTACCAAGCCCATTGTAATAGTTCAATTTCCTTAGTACATATGAATGAAGCATTTATAGCAAACATCTAAAGAATAGTCCTAATACATTCACAATACATGCATGAAAATATGTTGGCTCATAGAGCTTCAATTATAAGATGAAAGATCTAAGTATACAGTTACAATTGTGAGGTACTAGTTCTAGTAGTGGAACATTAAGTCACTTCTTGCTTCTTCAAAGAATAGTTTTCTCTCCTATTCTAAGTAGAGAAATGAAGACTAGCTATCTAAAGCTTATGCCTCCAAAAGCCCCTTTCTTGAGTTATGAGGTTGCTATTATAACAAGAGGAATCACCTTTCATATCCTCATGACACTTGGACTACCCTCATGACTCTTCAACTTCTTAATATATCCTTTAGACTTTTAAAAAACTCTTGAACTTCTAAATGACAATTGGACTTCCCAATGTGACTTTTGGAGATATATGACTATATGACTCTTCATGTTCCACACATGATTCTTAGACTTCCACACATTACATTTTTTCCTTTTATTGAGAATACACCATTACATTCCACACGGTGATGTAGCATGACACATGAACACACATTCACTATTATGATGACACTGGTACAAAATACAACTTGACAATGATGACATGAACTTCATGATGAGGTGGCAATGCCAAGTTGTCTTCCTTGTTACTTCATCTTGCATTCTTGATGATAGATATGATATATGCTTCATCTTTATGAAAGATCCACATTGTTTATCATTTTCACCCTCCAAAGGGTCTTAATAAATATCAGAATCCTCTAAGTCATCATGTAATGTCTTTATTCTATCTTGACCCATGATTTGTTTCATGTCAATGTGATAGCTCTCTTTTTTTCTTCTTCTCTGCAGGTGTTTCTTTATGCTTCCTCCTTGCTATCTTCTCTTGAGAATCACCTTGTCA